>JAGKTI010016756.1:0-19137 GCA_018397915.1 Birgus latro
AAGTTCTCGTGTCTGCTCATGCCCAGTGCGAGGAGAGTGAAATTTAGCATCGTCATGGTTATGTCACTCTGTCCGAGTACAGGTACCAACTCCACTCCACTGGAGAAGGTGTTGTCAACGCTCTGAATGCTACTCCACTGGGGTGATAAGGAATACTCTGGACTTACCACCCTCGCCGATCTTGAGGTCAACCTAGCACTCAGTGACGACGACTTTCCGTCTGAGGAAGCTTGGTCCCCGCTTGACCTTCACAGACAACAGGGCTCCACATCTGCTGCAGTTATGGTGACTCCCAGGCTGGTCCAACCTCCAGTCACACATCATGTCACCCAGGCATGCACCTCCATCAAATGCCCTGTAGAACATGCGTCGGATATTAACAGTAAACCATAATTCCCTGCTGCAAAATCATCCAAGGGAAATGAGACTTTTCTCAATGCAAGGTTCCTGATCACTTCCTGCCTCACCTCACTCCTTATAAGACACCTTCCCTGCCCGCATCGTTTACACCAGCATTTGCTCCCCTGGCTGAGTATGTCAACTTCTCTTCAAAGAGTACCAGACTGTCGATGTGAAGCTTTGTTGGCTATCTGAGGTCACCAAGACGTTCGTCTCGATAGGGAGCTAGCTGAGTTCAAGATGTTTGCTGTCACCTCCTGCTTCATTTGTATCTCATGACGACATTTGGACATCATAGAAAGGGTCAAGAGTGGTGAGTTCCTGTTCTAGTTCCTGGATGTTCAGGACTCAGTCGACAGGCCCTGTAAGTTCCCTGCCTACCTCATCACCCTCCACCCTGTCGGTGTTGACCCTTCCTTGGCCAAAGAACTCCCTGGCATCTGCATGGCTCATTGTTTCCATCAAAATGGTATGCTCATCAACTGGCTTGTTGTCACCTGGAGTCTCTCAGACCCTCCTCTGCAAGTTGTAAACTTCAGTTTCCTCCCTTGTCTCAGATCCTGTGAGCTATGCATAATGAAGGACGAACAACGATGGTGCTCTAAATGCTGGGGAATAGGGCATATATCATGCTACTGCTGTGCCTGACATAAGTGTATGTGGTGTGCTGCCAACCATGCCTCCCAGACGTGCCCATATCGCTCGCACCCCTTCACTACCCACCACTGCTGTTACCTCTCCTATCTCAGAACCGATACCCTTACCCACACTAGACGCTTCACAGTGGACATGTCCTCGTTGTTATGAGCCAGGAGTCAATGTGTGGCTTGGTTATATCAAATGCTCAGGGCCATCCTTTAAGGCCCTCCTAGAGCCGTGCCACCACAACCACCACCATCACTGGATGCTACCACCTCACCTGCCTCTTCTCCCGATTCTGCACAAGTACTTGCTCTCTGTGAAGCCATTGCCTCTTTGATGTATCGGTGCACAGTGTTTACAGCACAGTTTGGTGTTACTGAGGCATGCATCGATGGCCTGGTCAGTCTACACACCAGCACCGAAAGCAAACTCACTTCTGCTGTTGAGTCTCATCAGGTTATCATCACCATACTCTGTTTTTTTGTTTTTTGTCAAGGTGAAGATGCACTTGACAGGTCGGTGATGATTGGCTGAATGCAGTATGTCCGAATAACATCACTGTATTTCAGATAATTGCTGGTAATGTGAATCGATGCTAATTTACTAATTCAAATAGAATGATGCTATTCAGACATGTTGCATTCAGCCAATCATTGCCAACCTGTCAAGTGCATCTTCACCTCGATAAAAAAAAAAAAAAACAGAGTATAGGCTACTGTCACCACCCTCACAGAGAAGCTGGGTGCTATCGCCTCTTGCCTTGAGACGATCAGTGATCTATCGACAAAGGACCCCTCACATACTACACCATAAAGCAATGCTCATGCTACCTCCTCATCCCTGCCTGAATCCTGGAAACTTAAACTTTAGTCACTTACTGAATGCCGCTTTAAGGTATCTTTTGGAATGCCTGTGTAGTCAGAAGTCATTCGAAACTTGTTGCACCCAAGAGCTATGTATGTCGCCATCACCCACATGTTATATTCGTTCGAGAAGCTTTTGTTGGTCATTCTCTACCAGGGGAAGAAGCTCCCTCACATACTGGCTACATTTCTTATGTTCACCTCATCAAGAATGGTCCCATTAGTTACATTCATTCCTCCATACTGTATAAACTTCTCCGCTGCTCTGTAGATGATGATATGACCTTTCAGTTTTTTAGGTCACAGAGGGTGATGGTAGGGTCCGCTATGCAACGTCTATTCTGCCCCTGGAAGATTTAATCTCACTGTCCCCACTACTTTGACAATTTGTAGCATGATCTATAGGGTGTCCCATAAGTCTAGCATCATAGGAAATTTTATAGAATCTGTTCATAATGACCTCCATATTCATGTATATGGAAAGAAAAGAAATGTGCATTAATCCCTATGATGCTGGACTTATGGGACACCCTGTACTTGGGTGACTTTAATACCAAACATCCTGCTCTGGGTGACCTCTCTCCTACTGCAAATCACAATGGGCTTCCTTTCCTTGAATACATCCACCACTACCAACTCACTGGGATGCTGGTGATGTTGTGCATGCTCGTGGAGGCCCTCTTGATAATATCATAACATCCGGGTTAGTGGTTTCCCATCCCAGGCGCTCTTCTGTCCCTACTCCTTTTTTGGAACACGTTAACATCAGCCTCTAATATTCCCTCCTTGCTGGTCCTTCCCCTCCTCACACTCGCACCTCCATTACCATTCCTCCTAAGTACAGCTCTACGTACATCTCAGACATTTCGAACCTCATCCCCACATTTGATTTACAGTCAATCACCAGATAACTTATATTTCTCCTTGGTAAACTCCACACATGACTTCCACAGCCACTGTGATACAAGACCACACATTAAAAGTCGTCCTGAGGCTCATACATAGACATTTGATCAGTGCATCCTCCAAGCAGAAAGGAAGGTGGTGGAAGATGACCTCTGTTTCCAGTGGCTACCAACACCTGACCGTCTGCACGAGTACCATGCATCAAGAGATGATCTGCAGTAATTGCTGTCCAGCAATGCATCCATACTGAATCTCGGTGGAAGTTCACACACAGCATCAATCATTAGACGAACGTTGGATCCATGTGGCATCTAGTAAACAAGATTGTCAGGAAAAAGCCCTCCAGTGCTCTACACCACAGTTCCGCTGAGTACGCACAAGATCTTATTAATACATGGTCTGAACAATCACAAGCATGAAACCTTCCTGCAAATATTCAAGATACAATCTCCTCCCAGCAAAATGTCCGCACTCTCCATCTAATGGCTGCATTAGATGCAGAGTGCGGATGAAGATGATGATGTGCTGATAACTGAAGACGAATTGCAACTTGCTTTCATTACGAGTGAGGCAAAAGCCCCCGGGGATGATGGCATCACTTACCCTGTCCTTCACCTACTCCTGACAGTCCTTGATAGCCTCCTGCTCCAGCTCTACAGTCTTTGCTTCTGTAAGGATAAGTGCCTAATGCCTGGACCTCCAACATAGTACTGACAAACGCAGATCTATTTCCATCAATTCCTGTTTAAGGTGCTCAAACGCATCTTCCTTACCCATATCATGTTTCGGCTGAAGGACAAACTCCCACCCAGACTGTATGGTTTTATGCCACAAAGAAATACACACCACTGTCTAATGGAACTCCATACCCTTCTCTGCCCCACCAGTGTTGTAGCACTCATTGATCTTAAAAGTGCCTTTGATGCTGCAAACAGAAATATCATCCTCGATCAGCAGCTGGAATTCGGTTTCCAAGGAAACCTCTTGAGTTGGATAAAATGGTTACCTCCATATCAGAACCACACGCGTACTTGGAACCACTGTTACCTGTTATCTGCATGCACTCTAGCTTTTCATATCTTCAGCGCTTCCCTCAATCATTCTATCCGTCATCTTCCACTTGTGGCCTTATCCTTTCCACAGAAAAAATATAATCTTCTCTCCCCACAACACATAAATGCTTCCACAATTTACTGTAGGAAACAGTGTCCTCCCCCTGTGCAGGCAGTACCTCTGCCTGGGCATCCTGTATGGATTGCCCCAACCATACCTGTAAGACAACGTGTTCATCTCAAAGTCAGAGACCTTCTGAATCGGATGCAACAACGCTTAATTCCCCTGAAATTGCTCACCAACAATGCTGCCGGAATCTCTATCCCTGTGGCTTGAACCATCTACGTTGTATTCATACGGTCAGCTGTTGATTACCTCTCCTCTGCTCTCAGTCAACTCCCAACACAGCCTTAAAACACACTAAAAAATTTCAGAATAAAGTAATGAGATACATCCCGAGTTGTCCTATTTTTATCGGAATAGCCAACATGCAGACTGAACTTAGCCTTCCCCCTTGTTGAGAGAATATACACCAATGTCATACTTTAGCATCAAATGTCTTCAGTCTCTCCATCTTGCCCCTCACTATTCTTGTGTCATCAGAAATTTACTTGATCTTGTTGTACCTCGACCTCCACTTCTGCCCAGCATCCGCACTCTCGTTAACATGGCCTGTTCCATCCTACAAAGACTTAATATTATTGCTCCCTTGGCAGATGTGGATCATGGTCCTCCTCCCAGATGGATGACTCATCATGGCATATGCTTTACTTCTACCTCCAAGGCAGACCTACCACTCCTTCAAAAACAACTAGCTCTTGAGACCATCGCAAAAGTGTCTTCCTCAGTTCCTGCCGTGCACCATTTCTACATCGACAGTTCCCTGCAGGAAGTTAGGAGTGCTGGATGTGCCATCTACTCACCCGATTTGGACCCTCTGGAGGAAGGCTAAGTTGGCCGCAGACTACCAAACTCGTCTAGCTCTACCTATTGTGAGCTATACAGGGACTCTTGCATGCAGTTAGTCTCCTCTCTCAGCGAACACTGAATGGTGTAGTCATCTTTGACTCTCAGTTTGTCCTTCAAGCCATCTCGGCTCCAAAATCCGCATGCCTACTACTTAGTTCAACAAATCTTACACTGGTTAGATTCTGCTCATGAAAATTCTCATACATACGGTTCTTGTGGATTCCTTCGCATATTGGAACTGCAGCCAGTGACACTGTTGACCTCCTTGCGAAAAATGTCTGTGGACTGCCCCTGCATGGTAATGCTGCATCCTCCCTCCTCTGCTACAAAAAATAGATACATTCAGCCACTCTTCTCCCGACATTCCATCGCAGGAAAACTGAGTGGACTCAGAATGTGTCCATCCAACACTACGACAACTTTCGTGTCTCTCCTCCCAAGTATCGTCGACATGGACTTACGGTTTGCAGGCAAAATGTTGTGTCTGCTCAACTTCAGCTAAGATATCGCCCTGTATGCCAAGTCTCTGAGGCATGGGACGTGCCTCACTTCTCCTCCTGCAAACTATGTGACCATCCTAACGTCAACAACCTTCAACATTACTGTCTTGAGTGTCCCTCAGTCAGGAACCTACTGCCTCAAAGACAGTCCCTGACTGATAAATGCAATTATCTACTCAGGGACAATCATTTAGATATAATCCTCATGCGATATCTACACTTTGGTGGATGCTAACTCCTGTATTGTAAATTCCATTATATTTATGTAACAAAGCGTGCACTGCGAGACACGACTTCCTCTGTACATAATACTTGGCCTCATGGTCCTGTTATTAGGTTTATCGCTCCTTGGGGGTAATAAGTTGATTAAACAATAACCATCACGGACTATCACCTAGTACTAACACTACCATCACCAACTACCACCATCACTACTACCCCCACCAACTACCAACAATACCATCATCATCAACTACCACCATTTTTGCCACCACCAACTACTGCTGCCAAGTGCCACTATTAATACGACCGTCAGCTACCACCATTACTACCACCATCAGCTATCACCATTANCCTACCACCATTACTACCATCATCAACTGCCATCATTGCCTACCACCATTACTACCACCATCAACTGCCACCATTACCACCACCACCAACTACCACCATTACTACCAACAACAACTACTAATATTTCTAGCACTACCACTAAAAATGAATCAATAAATAAACATAAATAAATAAAAATAAAAATACAGTCTGCTTGTCAATTGATCTGATAATGGCAGGAGGGTATGATATTATATATATAATTATCTGCCAATGTGCAGTACACTTTAAGATGCTTGAGTTATGCTTGACCATTTACATGTATTTCCCATTAACAAAGGTAAACAGGCTATAAAGGTACCATATTAGGATATACGAGAAACAAATAGAAAGAATTGCAAGTTCCTTTCATACAGGAAAGGTACAGCAGGTACAGCATACAGTGTACCAGAAAACAGTGCAATTTGTAAAAAAAAATTGATGGCATTTGGATTGGGCAAATATGTATAGAGCCGAGATGTGGGACTGGGCCTAATGACCCGATGCTGAGTCAAAAGGAGAGGAAACAGAGGAAAGTTACGAATTCAGTCTCAGTACTTGACGATCCTCCCGCTCTCTCCTAGCCTATGCATAGACCTCTTATTATTTTCTGGACCTTGAACGCAGCCAAATTGCCTTCCAGATTAATCTCAACATATTATTGAGAAACTTTTCCTAGTTTGATGTTTCTCAATCGTCACTATAAATTTCGGAGAATATTAATCTTGAGCTGAGACCAAAAGTAATTGCTAACTCTTGTTTCTGACTAGGAACCTCCCAGCTGACCTTGGTGAAATTCTATGAAAAATTGTCGGCAAGATTTATAGGTAAGTTTGGCAGCTGGCCGCGGTGCTTATCTCCGTAAACACAGGCCTTTGATCTGTAGTGTTATATACCCACTAATCTGGGATGCATCATTCAGATTACCATATTTTCCTCCCCTACGTAACACCCAGGGGAGGTAAGAGGCAATAAGGTGGCGCGTTCCAGGTGGAAACTGGATAAGGGTGGAGAGAGATCGAGCAGAAGGTAAATAATAGTTTGCTCCACTGCGCATTATGACGATCACCTTGAAATGACAGATTCGTAAGGACAAAACTGGATCTAATTACTTGATCATTTGAAACTCACTGTGCATGCTTTAAATTATTCAGCTACTGCTAACAAACAATGTTTTCACGTACAGCAAATAGTGACAGGCAATTCGAATTGATCACATTCAAAGGGTAAGAGTCCTGATGCTAGGATGTAGACAGTACTATGTTAATGTCATTAGTGTGCCCAGTTTCACCCTCTGCATGGACCGATAACTGGATCAAAACTGCCTGAGTTGACCTTGTCCTCTGAATTTGACATTTTAGTGACTTTTCTCAAATTTTAATCCCTTTAATTGGTCTGTTTAGTGTCAAGCATTCCCCTGTGCACAGTGTTGTAAGCGCGTGAGTACTGTTCCCTTGTTGTCTTTTTTCTTTTTTTTTCCATCGTTTCCACCAGTGAAACAGTTTATATCCTATGTTTACAGTTCTTTAGTGAGTAGAGTTTTGACTGCACTTTCCCACCAATATAGCCAACCCTTATTTAGGCTTCTTAGTTAACTTTTCTTCCCATTTCATGGTAAGTTAGAATACTTAGCAGGTAGATCCCCCCTTACCTTACTTCACTTGAAAAGACAGTTAGCATCTCAACATTTAAATCATCATTGCTGCAAGTAACTCCCTGTTGATTTGATATAAAGGTTCGCCTTATATATAATTGTTTTTGTTTACAGATAATACTTTTTATCAGAGATTAATTTATTTTTTCTCCCTGTTTACAGGCACAGCTACTTCTAGTGTTTTGTTATTTTTATGCCTGTGTCTTAAAGGAATTAACAAATCCTTAGCACCTTCATTCTAGGTGATAACACATTCTTCACTTGACAGCATTCAGTTAACTTTGAATTCTTTAGAACAGCAGCAATCAAAATGCCCCAGAACGTTACGTACACAGCCTGCTCCGGTAGCTTCGCTGGATCTTTTTTCACAGACTGCTCTTTTGTTTGCAGGATATGCAAACTCTGCCGTGATCTTGAGGAGAAGCTGTGTGGAGCTACTAACAAAATCAATATCCTGACTTGCAAGATTGATAAGTTGGAGGAGTTTGTTGCAAGCAACATTGAAAGCAATGTGGAGGGGAGCAACACCCCTCAGTCGAGGACTGCTGTTGCCCAAGGCAACACTGACATTGTCCCTCCTCCTGTCACTGAAACTAACCAACCCCTGTTGGAACAGGATAATTTCCAGGTAGTGAGAAATGGTGCGAGTGTGTCAAGGACGCGACGCATTTTACCTGTCACCACGTACAATAGATTCCTGATATTGGCTGGTGGTGACGAAGAAACTTACGAGGCTCGAATGGTGGGGACTCAATCATCCGTGGACAGCTCGTGGAGTTCTGTGGCAGAGCACCAACTAAAAGAAAGCGATGTTGCATTCCAGGTGCCGGACTTGATGATGTAACTGAGGCTGTGGACCATGTTTTTGAAGGTACAACTAATGACAGTCTGGTTATCATACACGCAAGAACCAACGATGCAATGCGAACCCGGTCTGAAGAGCTCCTGAACAAGTTCCATTTGATGCTGCAGCGTTGCAAGGAAATAACTAATAATATTCTCATATCAGGTGTTCTCCCCAGGATTCAGAAAGCAGTGTCTTTTACAGCCAGGCTTTTAGTTTAAATAATCGTATTAAGTCGCTTTGCTTACAGGAGGGTATTGAGTTTGTACATACCTGGAATCACTTCTATAAGCAACAGGCTCTATTTGCACATGATGGTCTACACTTAACCCGTGGGTTGCGAGCCACAGCTCAGGTTGTGCTGATCGTACATCACCGCTAGCTACTACACCCCTACGCAAACTTATTGTATGCATGGCGCTACCCAAAGGGGGAAAGAAGAGTTTTTTTTTTTTTTTTTCACCAGATGAAGCCCTGGATGTTTATCTTCAAGTTTATATATTTTTTCCATTTTTTCACTCCTCCCCTACGTAAACTTACACATGGCCCTACGCAAAAATGGAGAGAGAGATTATTATTATTATTATTATTATTATTTTTACCAGATGATGCCCTGGATATAAATCTTCAAGTTTATGATTAACAAAATCTAAAAAAAAAAAAAAAATCTTCATTTTTTGCGCACCTCGGGGTGGGATAAATAAGATAACTGCGCAATCAATCGGTTAAATGCAGTTGGCTTCGCTCGTCTTGGTCGTTTATTTGATTATGCAATGCTTTTTTTCTGACAAAAAAGCACTCATCGTTCAAGGCCTATATGCAAGTCGATGTAGATGTCATGAATCGTAAACAGACAAATGGAGGCAAGGATATTAAGGCTCTTCTTGTGAATGCGCGTAGTTTGCGAGATAAATTTTCTGAGTTAGAGGCTTACGTTCTTGTTGAAAATTATGATATAATAGGCGTAACAGAATCATGGCTCAACACGGAACAACGAGACTTTTTAGGTTAGTACAACATACTAGGTTACAGTATTTTAAGTAGTGAGAGAAATAATAGAGTGGGGGCGGTGTACTGTTATATAGTAAGGTAGGACTTCATCCAGTCGTAATTCATAAGCCCTCTACTAATGATGTTGATAGAATCTATCTTCAGCTTAGATGTACATCCCATGGCAAAACAGTTTAATAATGTCCAGTTCTGTCCTGCATCATCCTTGAACATGCTTGGGGTTTCATTCTCTCGGGATATGTCTTGGAAAGAACATATTACATCTCTTGTGAAATCTGCTTCCAAGAGATTAGGTGTGCTAAGCCGATTCCGAACTTTCTTTACCCCTGCACAGTTGTCGACCTTGTACACGGGTTTTATTCGCCCGTGTATGGAGTACAACTCTTATGTGTGGGGAGGCTCCCCACATGCAGCTCTTTTCAATAGGGTGGAGTCAAAGGCTTTTTGTCTCATTAACTCTCCTCCTCTTACTGATTCCCTTCAACCTTTGTCTCTTCGCCGCACTGTTGCATCTTTATCTCTCTTCTATCGCTACTTCACCGGTCACTGTTCCTCTGAACTGTCTGCTTGCATCCCTCCACCTCTACAACGAGCACGTAGTACCCGTCTAGCAACAAATTCTCATCCCTTTTCTGTCCAACTCTCTAATGCAAGAGTTAACCGTTACTCCCAGTCCTTCATTTATGCAACTGGTCAACTCTGGAACTGTCTTCCTCTTTTTGTATTTCCTACTTCCTATGATCTCCAGTCTTTCAAACGCAGTGTGTCCAGGCATCTCGAAATGGACGGATCTCGAATTTGGCTCTCTTTTGTATTGTTTTTGCTTTTTCTTGGAAGGAACTGTATGCAGGCCCGTGGCCTTTGGTTCCTTCTTCCTTGATAAAAAAAAAAAAAACTTGGATTGATTTATCGTCCGCCCGCACAGTCCAGTAACACAGAGAGTGATATTTACAAGCCAATTGCTGAAATATGTAGCACTCATAATGCTGTTATCTTTGGTGATTTAAATTTACCAGTTGCCAAATAGGGAGGGACTCAGTTGTCACACACAGAGTTGGTACCTGTACACTAACTTGCAAGAAAATTCATTGCATCAGTTATAATGTTATAGTAGGGGAAGAGTTTGGTACCAGTGACCATCGCATGGTCACATTCAACATCAATTTCAGTACCGACAGTGTCAGGGCTAGTTACGAGAAAGTGTTTATAAAAGAGAGCGGACTTTCAAAAATTAAAGAAAATAATTGGTTCTAGCGACTTGGACCCCAGTGTTCAAACAGTGGATATTAATGAAGCCCGGAAATAAGTCCCAAATATTTTTGATAAAGCAATAACATTATGTATTCCAATGCAAAACCGATGGTCTGCTAAAAATAATAAACCCAAATGGTGGAATGCGGAAATTGAGCTTTGCCTATCAGCTAAAAAACTTGCACACAAAAATTGTACTATAAAGAATCAAAGTGGTAAAAATAAATATGATGCTCTTCATCGAAAAGTGAAAAAAATTAATAAAGCAGAGTAAGAAAAACTTTGAAATTTATATTGCTTGTATCTGTATATCCAACCCGAAAGAATTTTTCAGCTATATTAGAAATAAGAAGGTAATACCACCAACAATTGGCCCACTAGTCACAAATAATGGAAAGTATACCAAAGATGAAACAGAGATGGCTAAAATTCTCAACACCTTCTTTACATCAATATTTACAATTGAAAGTACTGAGTTCATTCCCGCAGCTTTTCCTGTTACCGTAGAAGAGGGCGGTATAATTAGTGACATTACTGTTAGCGACAATGAAGTACGACTTGTCATCGGTAAACTTGAACTGAGTAAAACACCAGGGCCAGATAGAATATCTCGCGCATTCTAAAAGAAGCAGTGGACGTAATATCAAAGCCATTAGCCGAGTTATTCAATAAATCACTAAGAAATAATAAGGTGCCTCGTGAAAGGAAACTAGCAAATGTAATCCCGGTATACAAATAGGGCAACAAATCGCAGCCAGGGAATTATTGACCAATAAGTTTAACTTCAGTAGTGTGCAAGTTGTTGGAAACTATTCTCAGAGATAAATCTGTTAAGCACTTAGAAATAAATAAGCTCATAAAAGATTCACAACATGGTTTTCGAAACAATCGCCCGTGCCTCATGAACATCTTGGATTTCTTCTATATATTCAGTATATGATGAGACCAAATCTGTTGACATTGTATATCTCGGTTTTCAAAAAGTATTTGATAAAGTTCCCTATAAAAGATTACTTCAGAAATTGAATGTGCATGGTTTTAGAGGGAATGTGCTTCGGGTGGATTGATAACTGGTTAATAGAATGTAAACAAAGGATCGTAATAAATGGTAAAGAATCGGACTGGAAAGATGTTACTAGTGTTGTGCCAGAGGGTTCAGTACTTGGTCCTATTCTATACTTAAATGACATAGATGAGGGTTTAATTTGTAAAATAATCAAATTTGCTGATGGTACTAAAATTGACAACAGAGCAGATCCATCTTTACAGAGGCAGGAAATACAGAGTGACCTTGATCGACTGTTTAATTGGGCACAAACCTGGCAAATGGACTTTAATGTTAGTAAATGCAAAGTGCTGAACATTGGAAATAGAAATGAAAAACCCAGTTACACCATGAATAACATTCAACTAGATAATGTCAGTCATGAAAATCGGATTCATTAGTAGAGCGTTAGAATATAAATCCAATAATATCATCCTCACCTTATATAATTCTCTAGTTCGCCCACATTTAGAGTATTGTGTCCAGTTCTGGGCACCTTATTACAAAAAAGACATAATGAAACTTGAAAGAGTACAACGTCGGGTAACCAAAATGATATCTAGCTTGAGAAACAAACCATACGAGGAGCGTTTAGAAGCCCTGAATCTCTTTACTTTAACTAAACGCAAATCACGAGGAGATTTAAATCAAGTTTTTAAAATATTCGAAGGACACGATAACATGGAAGTTGATAAATACTTCACAGTTGATCACCCGAATTGTACTAGAGGGAATAGGCGCAAAAAAACTGGCAAACGATTCCAGTCGCATGAAGCTAAGCATTTCTTCTTTAATAGAGTTGTAAATATTTGGAACAAATTGCCCTCCACTGTAGTAAATTATGCTACAGTACTAAACTTTAAAGGTCGCTTGGATAAGTATCTGTCGTCTAACCCGCAGATTAATATGTTTACTCTAGAATAAAACAGTCGTGTATATATAAACTTTTTTTTCTTTTTTTCTCTCTGAACCCGGATCAATTCATTAAATGTAAATACTGTATAGTATAAGCACAGACTTGGATATGTACAGATAGCCCTGGGTTAACTGTTACAACTCTTACTTTCGACCTGTGATGGGCTGTGGATCACTGAGGGTCCCTGCCAGTGAAGTAACCACCATCGGGATTTTTTTTTAATGCACCAGGGGTCACTGCTTCAGGAGGAAACTTGTGTACTTGTCCCGCATTGGAAAGTTCCGTGTCTCAGTGGAGTGAACGGAGCCTGGGCCTGATTGACTGCTGCCTACCTCAAAAGCACCAGGCAAGACCACCCCTGAACATCCACACTGTGCACTGTGCAATTTCCATGCTGTGTCTACAAATGCCCCGTTAACTCAGCCTACCCATACATGTCATGCCTTAGTGATTTATTATTTGATTATTCATTTTACTTTACTACTTTCTCTTTCAGGTTATTTAAACTGGTAGCTTATAGATAAAGTATTACAGAATGTAACTTTTCCTCTCAGTCCATTGTGTCAGTTCTTCCATGCTGCATGGTGGTTTTCTCACTTTTTCTTGCCATTTTTAACTCAAGGGTTTGGAGGCGGGGGAGGGGGGGAGCCTTCTTGCTTTACTATCCTTATCCTTCAGCATGTAGAATTAGATCCTGTAGTCATAGTCTACTCTGTAGCAAGCAGCCTCGAAAGGACCATAAGGTCTATTGATGTCTGCCTTCCTTTGTACTCCTTTGTGCTCCTTTGTCCTTTCCTTACCCTGATCACCTCCGTAAAGTTTGGTCTAAATCGAATAAATACTATATCTTGTCTTATGACTTTGACATCAGACCTACTGCTCTAATAAACAACAAGTTAACCCCTTAACTAATTCTTATCCCTTCAACCTTGTTAGGTTACTCTCAGATATGAATCATTTTATTCTGCTCACATACCGAGATGTACTGAACTCTAAGCTTGTCTTGTAACCTTGATTTTTAAGTGATTATATCAAATCAAATCCTTTCGTTCTAGTTATACCCTCAACCCACCCGCCAAACTTAGTGTAAACTGGATTAAAAGTGTTTGATCTTGCGAAGTCAGACTTTAACCTGCTCCTCTGAACTTAATCCTTGACATATTGTTTTAAACGGCAAGTGGTTTGCTCCTTATCTTAACTTCAACATTTCCACCTAGTTTACTTCAAATAGGATGAAAAGTATTGAGTAATTTTGTTTAACACACACACACACACACACACACACACACACACACATATGACTTACTAACACGCTTTAGCCACATTAAATATTTTTTGTCTAGCTGACCTTTACAAATGGTTAACCATAAACACCGGTGCTAAATTTCTCACACATACCTGGTGCTGCTCCCTCCCCTCCCCGCCGATATCCTTCCGCCACCCCCTACATCCCGACGCCACAACATACTACGCATCAGAGACCACATAGATAGGTACTGTACATAGTCTCATACCGCTCATAGTGAATCAGATTAACCGTCAGCTAAACTTACACAGTGAAATAGTGCTTCAGCCATCCCCTTCCCCCCACAATACTAAGCCCTTACAACTAATGAGATTCGTACCCGATAAGTTAGTGATAAACAGTTTGCCAAATCCATGCAATACTATCTATCTATTGCCAGACGCCTCAATCCCGCACGGGATGGCCACAAACAAATTGCCTCCATGTCGATCTGTCCACAGCCATTTCACTGCCCTGCTCCCAGCTCACACCCAATCTCTCATATACCTCTCCACTCCATCCCTCCATCTCATCATTCGGCCTCCCCCTCCCTCCCCCCCCCTCCACCTCACTCACATACACTCTCCTCGTCACATGCCCAAACTACCTTAACGTGTTTCTGCTAACGCTTCCTATCACATCGACATCCAAACCACAACGCTCCTTCACTTCCTCATTTGTTAGTCTGTCTCTCCACGTGACTCCACATGTTCCTTTCAAATAACTCATTTCCACTGCTCCCACTCTTGACTTCTGTCCCTCGAACATGGTCCAAGCTTCACTTCCATATGTTAGAGTTGGTATCACAGTACCTGCACTGTCATGTAACAACTTTTTCGCTTCCATGTTCACTTCCCTGTTTCTTATCACTGCTTTCAAGGAACCAGAAACCTTCCTTCCCTGCTGCACCCTTCCAAGCACTTCACCCTTGAGACTTCCATCCTTACTCATCACACTACCCAAGTACTTCTCCATATCCTCCCCATCCAATCTCACTGTACATTCAATGACTTCACTTCTCTCGAAGACCATCACTTTACTCTTTCGTACATTCACCTTTAGATTCCACTTCTTACACTCTTCTACCAAGCCTTGCAGCTCCCTTTCGTGTTCACTCAACAACGCAGTATCACCTGCAGACAACAGTACAGAGAGTTTCCAAACACTGCTCTCTCTCACTAGGGCTGCTCCAACATCCACTGCCCGACCTTGTATCTCTTTTACAAGTCCATCCATATACAGATTGAACAACCATGGAGACATGACACATCCTTGTTTCAATCCAACCTTCAAATGGAAAAATTCACTCAGTTTGCCATCCACACGCACTGTGACCTTAGCACCCTCGTACATACTCTTCACTGCCTTCAACAACTTCCCATCTGCTCCATATATTCTTAATACTTTCCACAGTCCTTGTCTATCCACCCTGTCATATGCTTTCTCCAAATCCATGAAGGTTGCATACAACTTCTTTCCCTTCTCTAGAAACTTTTCCACTAAAGATCTAAGAATGAATATTTGGTCTGCACAACCTCTTCCCTTCCTAAAACCTCCCTGTTCTTCTCCCACTAATTCCTCTGTTATTTCCCTAGCTCTGTCAATAAGTATCCTACCATATACTTTTCTTATTACACTAAGAAGGTAAATGCCTCTGTGATTATCACACACACTTCCTTTTCCCCTTTTCCTTTGTACAGGGGAATAATTATACCTGACTTCCAATCCTCCAGGACTCTACCTTCCTCCCAGGCCAATCTGCACACCTTCCACATCCATTCTATTACTATCTCTCCTCCATCCTTCAGCATTTCACCACACACTCCGTCAATTCCTAGGGCTTTCCCCATTTTAACTTTCCTTAATGCTTCCACAACTTCCATCCTACTGATTCCTTTCTCTCTTCTCACAACCCTCCTGCAATACGCTGCCATTTATACCCGGCGACAAAGCCTGCGTCCCTTGGGGTCAGTCCTCCCTGGATTTTCACAGGTGGGAGTGAAGAGGAAGGCGTGTGTCTGTTTTTTCCTCAACAGATGGCACTGATACATGGCCAGTTCTAAAAAGTTTAACCTACTGTGATTGGGTGAGAAATCTGTAGAGTGTCAAGCATAGTCTCGTGGAAGTGATAATTATATGCTGCTGTTATCTTATAAGTGAAAGTTTTAATGCTGGTTGACGACAGTAGTGCATGACGATAAATGATGATGATGATGATGATATTTAATATTTTATGGATGATAGTTGATGGATGATGATGACAGATGATAGATGAATGATGACAAATGGCATATGAGGGACTACATGATGGATGATGATGACCAAGAATGAATGAGGATAATGGAAGATCATGATGAAAAATGATGATAAATAGTGATAGACAACGGGTGATGGACGACGGACGACAGATCATGTGTAATGGTGGTAATTTTTAACCCTTATGAAATGATGAGAAATTTGATTGAAGCCAGTCTAACAAATCCCACTGCTTCAGTCACCAGTGTAATGATAGAAATTTTAACTCTGTGTTATTTAATGAGAAATAAGTGATCACCACCGCTGTCACCAGTGTAGAGGTCAATATTTTGGTTTTTATGAAATAATGAGAGATGACATATCACACCGCAAATGACACCAATGTAATGCTAAGAAAATCTGACTCACCGTATGAAACAGAGTTTTAGAGGGTAGGCTGCCACCACCCAGCTCATGCTGGGAATTTATTCCACCAGAAAAGAATGACGAGGACTTCGGGGCTTTGCGAATATAGCTGCCGTCACACTAGGACAAAACTGGCTAACATGTGAGCCAGTTTTGCGAGTCGCAAGCCAAACTGACTCACGGTGAGCGAGATTTCGCTTGCGAGGCGAAATGGATAACAATTTTCGCTCACAGCTTGTTGGTGGGATTGGAACTCAAATGAGCCTATGTTTATTTTGTAATCGGTGAGAAAATATTCTGTTATTCATAGAAGGAAACTTAAGCTAAATTTGTTAAGTAAATACAATTTAATTCTTGTGGACTGCTTTGTGGCTTTGGAGTTGCTAAAGTACGTGAAGCGGTTACAGAAACTGAGGAAAAGGGAGTGGATACTCCGTGGTGGTTTGTTTACAAATGTCCACGGGGCGCCAAGGCAGACGACACTGTTTGCCGTTTCGGCTCGGTGGAACATACGAGTGTGACGGACACTCGACTCTGCTAGCCGTTTTGCCTCGCAAAAGCTGCTCGCATGTTAGCCACTTTTGGTCCAGTGTGACGGCAGCTTAAGAGAACTAGGGTAGCGTGTTCTTTTAAAGGGGAGCGTGAGTAATAAGATAGCACACCTTGCGGGCCACTCAACCTCACGATTAAAACTCCTTAGGGAATAATAAGATTTAAATCCAATGAAAACTTAACCTAATATTTACTCATTCTAAACATACAGTGAAAGAAACTAGATAATTAGGTCAAATTAAACATAGATTACTTTACAGACTATGAATTACTTGAAACTGAAAGATAAATCCTCCTTCACACTGAAATAATCACAGGGCAGACTGAATATAACAAGGATCAATAATTTCAGGAGTGTAATCAACACAGCTGAATAAATTCTCGGGATGATATTATCACACTAATATGTATAGTGTTCTTTACATTTAAGTAAATATTCAATATTATACAAGGTGTCCATAAAGTCTCTTAAAAGTACAAAAGGGGTTCATTTAACAGTACCTTAACTCATCTTTCATCAAAAAGGTACTTGAAATACAGGGTGAGGAGTAGCAATGGGGAGGCGGTAGCTCGATCGGTAGAGAGTTGGCTTGCGGACCCGTGGGACCCAGGTTCGAATCCTCGCTGGTGCAGGGAACAGTTTAAGGATTTGAATTTCATTAAATCAGGCTTTACTGATCTACCAGAAGACCCACCGACATGTCGTAAAAATGACCCCGCTAATACCAATACACCAGTCCTGTATGAGACAGCCCTAGCATGTATTCAATATGGACGGTGGGTGTTAAGCGCCGAAGTGGTGACATGTAGATTGTAGGAGGACGACTGGGCCTTGATAGCAGGCTGTGAAGCCTATGCCCAGAGTCGGACACATAAAAAAAAAAAAAAAATTAATATCCGGAGAGCAGGTACCTGTATTTCAGGTACCCTGTTGATGAACTTGATTCTTCTGAATTCTCTGCTCTCTGGCTTCGGCTTTCCTGTCATTCTCTGACTAAATATATCTGTGCTGTTTACTTATCTCCTAATTCTACTGACTATAAAAAATTCTTTGACTATCTTACTTCTACGATGGAACACATTCTATCCACTTCTCCTTTCTCTGAAATCTCCATTCTAGGAGATTTCAATGTTCACCACCACCTTTGGCTCTCCTCTCCTCGCACTGATTCACCTGGTGAACAAGCCTACATCTTCTCTATCCTTAATGACCTAGAGCAGCTTGTACAGCACCCTACCCGTATCCCTGACCGCCTTGGAGAGAGTTCCAACATACTTGACCTTTTCCTAACAACTAATCCTTCTGCTTACACTGTTCATCTTTTCTCTCCGTTGGGCTCCTCCGATCATAATCTTATTACCTTAACATGTCCAATCGCTCCAGTACGGCCTGTGGACCCTCCAAAGAAACGCCGCCTGTGGCACTTTGGAGCTGCAGATTGGGAGGCCCTCAGGCAGTACTTCTTTGATTTTCCATGGAATGATTATTGCTTCCATGGCCGGGAGCCATCTGAGTGTGCCTTGCGCGTTACGGAGGTTATTCTCTCAGGCATGGAAGCATACATTCCTTTCTCATATCCTCTGACTAATGCAAGAAAGCCTTGGTTTAATCACGCTTGTTCTAATGCTGTCCGCAACAAGGAGAGGGCCTATAAGAGGTACCGGAGCCAACCCACCCCTGAATCACACCTTTTATATATTTCTGCCCGGAATCGTGCTAAGTCTGTTCTTCGCTCTGCTAAAAACAATTTCATCCGTGCTAAATGTTCCCAACTCTCCAACTCGAATTCTTCTCGCTCCTTCTGGCACCTTGCCAAAAACCTTTCTAACAACTTTACCTCATCATCCTTCCCTCCTCTTTTCTACTCTGATGGCTCTGTAGCTATTTCTTCTACTGATAAAGCAGATCTCTTCGCTCAGACTTTCTCCTCCAACTCCACCTTAGACAATTCCGGTGCTATTTGTCCATCACTTCCCCCCTCTGACTTCCTCTTG
>JAGKTI010016757.1:0-19137 GCA_018397915.1 Birgus latro
GTGAGGATGGTAGGGTGGTGGTAGAGGACGGGTGAGGATGGTAGGGTAGTGGTTGTGGTGCAGGTTGGTAGGGCGGTAGCAGTGGAGGGGTGAGGCAGGTAGGGTGGTGGTGGTGAAGGTTAGTGTGGTAATGGTTGAGGGGAGACAGTACAGGGGAAGGACAATCAGAGAAGTAAAGGAGCAATGCAGAGTAGGGGCATGGAGAGAGGTAGATAAGAGGGATGCAACTGGAGATAGTAGAGAACGATAGAGGGGAATGAGGGGGTGCCGAGAATAGGCAAGGTAGGAGACAGGGAGGGGGAAAGGAGAATGGCAGGTGAGATAAGTGAGGGGGGAGAGGGTTAAGGAGGAGATACTGCATAAAGGAGACAGGCATGTAGGGGTGTGAGAACGGTTGGGATGAGATGGCTAGGGGAGGGGGAGGAGGAAAATGAGCAGGGAAGTGATGGGAAGGAGGAAAGGGATAAGGGATGGGTATGGTAAGGAAGGAAGCAAAGGGATTAAAGAGTAAGGGAAGTACAAGGAGATTGCAGAGGGGCAGAGAACAAAGGGGAGAGGCAAGGAAGGGCAGGAAGTTACAAGGAATGGCACACACAGTCAAGGAGATGCAAGGAATGAAGGGGAAAGGCTAGAAAGAGGAAAGGATACAGTAGGCAGAAGCATGGAAGTGCAGGCCATGGCAAAGTAGGGAGAGAGACAGTAAGGTAGGGGATGACAAGAGGATGAAATGGTAAGGTACCAAGAGGCAGGGCAAGGTTAGGGATGGCAAAGCAGGGTAGGGAAGGGGATGACAGGAAGGCAAGATGCTTGGCAGGATAGGGGATGGCAGGGCACAGTTTGGTAAAAAGATGCCAGGTAGGCTAGTTTAGGAAGTGGCAGGGTAGGGAAAGGCTGAGGTAGGGTAGGGAGACAGGGTAGGGTAGTGTACTGATAGGCAAAGTTGGGTAAGCAGAAACAAAGTTGGGGTAGGGAGAGGTGGGGTTTGATAGAGGCAGGGGAAGATACAGAGGGAAAGGGCAGGGTAGGGAGGGGCAAGGGAAGGTAGAGAGAGAAAGCAGAGTGAGATCTGGTAAGATAAGGACAGGTAGAGTAGGGGAGTGAGCATCAAGGTGGGTTAAGGAAAGAACAACAATAGAAACCTAGTGCCAAAATCCAGCACAACGCCAGATCATCGGCTACAAGATGTGTATGCTGGTCGGGCTGGAAATACAGACACGGCGGAAATACAGACACGGCATCGTGAAGGAATTGGGTCAATGGAAAAAGTATGTCATATCACAGATGGGGTTAGTGACGTCAGGAACGGGGTTAGATGTTGGAAAGAAGACCAATAGAGGTAAGGAAGGACATGATATTATGACAGGAAAAATATGGTGATTCTCGGAGAAAATCTGAAAGGAGGGGAGGACGTTGGAGGGGAGACAAAAAAGGAAAGGAAATACGTCGCTGTACAGTGTAAAGAGGACAATCAAGGAAAATATGACGTATAGAGAGAATGGTACTGCAATGCGTACAGAGGGGAGGATGACCACCAGACATCAAATATGAGTGGGTAAGTCTAGTATGACCAATTCTAAGACGAGCTAGAGCAGTCTCCCATCTCCTATTACGGTGGCAAGGGGCTAGCCAAGGAGAAATAAATGGTTTAACAACACGTAGTTTATTATTAGTGATAGAGTCCCACCGGTGCTGAAGGAAGAAAGTTAGGGCAGGAAGAAAATCAGAGACTGGAATGAGGAAGGAAGGAGAACAATAGAAACCTAGTGCCAAAATCCAGCACAAAGCCAGATCATCGGCTACAAGTTGTGTACGCTGGTTGGGCCGGAAATACAGACACGGCATCGTGAAGGAATTGGGTCAATGGAAAAAGTATGTCATATCACAGATGGCGTTAGTGACATCAGGAACGGAGTTAGATGTTGGAAAGAAGACCAATAGAGGTAAGGAAAGACATGATATTATGAAAGGAAAAATATGGTGATTCTCGGAGAAAATCTAAAAGGAGGGGAGGACGTTGGAGGGGAGACAAAAAAGGAAAGGAAACATGTCACTGTACAGTGTAAAGAGGACAATCAAGGAAAATATGACGTATAGAGAGAATGGTATTGCAATGCGTACAGAGGGGAGGGTGACCACCAGACATCAAATATGAGTGGGTAAGTCTAGTATGACCAATTCTAAGACAAGCTAAAGCAGTCTCCCATCTCCTATTACGGTGGCATGGGGCTAGCCAAGGAGAAATAAATGGTTTAACAACACGTAGTTTATTATTAGTGATAGAGTCCCAGCAAGACTGCCACCAGTGCTGAAGGAAGGAAGTTAGGGCAGGAAGAAAATCAGAGACTGGAAGGAGGAAGGAAGGAGAGGCATCTTTGGCAACAGCCATGCGAGCCAACTGATCAGCATGTTCATTGCCCGCGATGCCCACATGTCCTGGAACCCAACAGAACTGGACTGTTTTACGATGAGAGGAGATACGGAACAACCATTCCAAGATACGAAGGACTAAAGGATGAGAAGCAGAAGGTGACTGAAGAAGGGAGAGCGCAGTATATGAATCAGAGAATATCACAAACGAGGGAGAGGAGGCACAACAAACCAGAGGGCATATAACTCTCCTGTTAGAACACTTGCATAGGCAGGAAGGCTAAAATGATAAAAGGTGTCAGGAAAGAGGATCATGAAGCCAACACCCTCCGGGGTTTTTGAACCATCAGTGTATATAGGGACTGCAGAGGAATAGCGGGAAAGATGGTCAGAAAACCGGGCACGGAGAATGAATGAAGAAGAATTGGACTTGGAATAGGGGTAAATGGAAGAACAAATGTGAGGTTGCAGAAGTAGCCAGGGGGGAAAAAGACATGTGCGGTAAGAAAAAACATTACTAACAGCAAGAGAGGAATGCGAGAGGAGAGTACGAGCTCGAATTGCAAAAGGTGGCCTGGTTCTAGGAGTGGAAAAGGCAGTGTAAGATGAGACAGGGTAGCTTAGGGAGATGCACTGCAGTGTTAGGATGTGAGATACAGGACAGGTTAGGGAGATGCTGGGCAGAGTATGGAGACAGAAGGTAGGTTAGGGAAAGGCAAGGAGGAGTAGTAAGAGGAAACACTGGGTAAGAAGAGAAGGCAAGGAGGAGTAGTAAGAGGAAACACTGGGTAAGAAGAGACAGGGTGTGGTAGAGTACGGTGATGCAGAGTAGTGTAAAGAGTGAGTGAGAATGATATCCAAGTGTCAGACAACAAAGGTCATATGGCACTATGATCTGAAGGTATAGTAAGGAATACAGACACGAAAAGGAAAAGCAGTCACGTGAGCAGTAGCATAATCTAGACAGATGTGACACAGAAGGGAGAGTATCACAGGTAGGGCGAGGAGGAGGAGGAGGTGGTCCATTGGACATTAAATATGAGTGAGTGAGCTGGGTATGACCAATATGTAGACAGGCTAGTGGTTTCCTATTGTCAAATTTATTCTATAACTTGGATCATGCCAAGGGGAAACAAACTGTTTTACTGCACAAGTTTATCAGCTGAAACTCAAGACCAGATGGACTGCCCTCTTAAAATTAGAAAAGAAGTAATAAAAGGGAGGTAATGAGGCCAGAATGGCACAAAAGCGAGAATTCCCTAAGGAGATTGCAGAACAAGTCAAAGGATCAACCTGTTCATTTCCAGATATGCCTAGGCTAGCAACTCAGAAATGTGTAGGTGGGGGCACTAACTATCCACTCACTCGATGTAGTGCTACTCTCGGGTGACTGCCCTTTCCTCTCTTCCTTTCTCTTGTCTTTATTTCTTTCATTCTTTCCTCTGCCTGTGGGTATATTTACACTTCCTCTTCCGTCTTTGTTTCCTTCATTCTTTCTGCCCAAGGGTGACTCTACACAGAGTGACAAGCCTGTACACGAGGACACATTTACTATGCTGGGTGGTAACCATATAACCAAATTATGGTGTTTAGTGATTTTGTGGGTAATTATGGCACTCCAACCAGATTGAGCCTGTGCAGGTTTATATCCAAGGGGTGGTTGAGGTTTATTGCTCACGTAATGCCACTCACAGACGAGCAAGGCTAGTCGCTCATCTTAAACGTCAGGACCAACTTGCCTAGCCCCAGGCTCCTACGCTCCTCATGGGACAACAGAGGAGTCGATGATGGATGAATCTAACAGATAAATGAAATAGCCATTCTTGAATCTCATGAACAGGGAGATGTAAGGAGGAGAATGATAAGAAAAGAGAAAGTGCAATAGGTAAATCAGTGAAAAGAATAATGAAGAGTAGTGCATATATCGTAAGGCAAAATATAATGCATAGAGTTTTGTGAGTATGCTAGCAACAGATGGTTTGGTAAACTGACGGGACTGAGAGGGAAAAATACTGCAAATTCTGTAAGCTGACAGGATAGAGAGGGAAAAGTACTGCAAATCCTGTAAACAGACAGGGCAAAGAGGGAAAAAGTATTGCAAATCCTGTGCCATTTGGTATTTTAGATTCATCAATGTAAATATGGGTAGCAAAAGAATAAGAAAATGTTTGATAAAACTGGAATGAAGGACAAAGAGTAAGGAATAAAAGGTGCAAACAGCAGTGGGAGGTAAGAGCCGAGGTGGGAAGTTATGAGGATGTGGAGGAAGGGCATCAGAATTGGTAAAGGAGGAATGGTAGTGCAGAGGAAAAGGAGGGCATAAGTGTGGACAGGAAGTAAAGTGGATGAAGGAATGGTAAGCCTCTGGGTAGGGGATGATTTTGGTTGACTATCAATGAGGAAAGAGCACAACAACGGAAAAAAAAGAGGGTATATCCAACTAGGCATACAGACTTTCAGTAGAAGATTTAAAGGCACCAAGAGGTTATCACAGACCTAGATGGTGGACTGAATAGCAGTGTAGGGAAAGGCAGCATAAGGTAAGGAGAAGCAGGGTAAGAAGTGGCAGTCCACTGTAGGGAGAGACAGGGAAGGGTTGGGAAGTGTGACAAGGTAGGGCAGGGTAGCACAAACAGTGTACTGTACAAGATACAGGAAAGGGTAATAGAGAGCAGCCAGGAAGAGGAGGTAAAGGGTGGGCAGGGTAATGAGAGGAGTGTCAGGGTAAAGAGAAGCATAGCAGGGTAGGTTCAGCAAGGTAACACTGACAGAGGAAAGGTCAAGAATGGAGGGTTGGATATGAAAAAGATAGTAGGGTGGGAACAGGCATGGTAGACAGAGGCAGAACAATGTGTAGGAAGAGAAAGAGTAGGGAAGGGTAGTGTAGGGAAAGGCATGGTACTGTGGAGAGAGGGAGTGTACAGTAGAAAGAGGAGGATTAGCCTAGGGCAAGACAGGGAAGAGAAGGTGGCTCGGAAAATGCATGACAGTGTAGATGGAAGGGCAGAGTTGAAGGAAGAAAGCAAGGTAAGGAATGGCTGGACTGGTTAGGGTATGGGATGGCAGAATACATTAAGGGGATGTTGGGACAGGGCAGGCAGGTTATGGGGAGTATACGGCTGGACAGGGCAGAGGATGAGTCAAAGAAGTATAAAGGAGATGAACAGGGCAGGGTAGGGTTGAGGATAGGAGGAGGAATAGGGTAGATGATGGCAGGGAAGGGTACAACAGGGTATGGCAAGGCAGGGTAGGGTAGGAGGAGTAGGGGAAGAAAGAAGCATTACAAAGAAACCTAATACAATACCTAAGTAACATAGCAATACATACAGAACTACATAAATATATATGACATACAAAATCCTTTTAATTTTGGTACAATGACTATATTTTTTTTCCTGACAATTATTTGTATTTCTAAATATAATTATTAAAATGAGGGGAAAATCTTTCTTGCTGGAACCCAACCCTCATTTAAAGCAATTTTTACATACAACTATTTTCCAGTAAAAAATCTAGACTGTTAACCGAGGAATCACTGCGTATGAGTAAAGATGCTTTTTGGTGGCATTATACTCGAGTAAAAAAAATATTACTAGTATGGAAAAGGTGCCTTTACGTCTCAAATTTGTGAAATATATTTCATCTTATGCAAATATACTGAGGTGCCCCAATAACCCCGAAATCCAGAATGAATGATGAATAAGAGTGGAAGTGTTCCACTTCCACACCAGTGTTACTCAAGTGAGTCATGATGTTCAGCTGCTGCAGTCCACTCACTTTCACTTTTAAACCTTTTCCTCCATGAGCTACCTGCTGACCCCATCTTTAATAAGAGTACTATCCTGTGTCAATGACCTAACACTGGACTTACAACACTAAAGCTCAACAGCCGTGAACCTCCAACAGTACCAACCAGCGCTAGAACACTGCTTACACAAAGCAAAATGACTGCCTTATCCCATATATCAGCTATCACTCTTTTCATGCCAGACACAAGTCTCAAACACACCCTTGCCTCACTTTTTCATCTGTAACTTCAACAGAGACACCCTGTATCCTTGGACACATACATGCCCTTTTCTTGACCCACATGCCACATCAGTGCAGAGGCATCTCATAAACTTGACGCTTTCAAAACAGTCACTATACTCTTTTACCCTAGTTTGGCCTAAAATTGTCATCTCTCCATATTGAATGCTGTGTTATCACAGATAACAGCAGAATCTAGTGCTATTCTAAAAGACGTGCTAGGGAAGAAGAAGAAGAACAATAGGTACCTAGTGCCAAAATCCAGCACAAAGCCAGATCATCGGCTACAAGTTATGTATGCTGGTCGGGCCGGAAATACAGACACGGCATTGTGAAGAAATTGGGTCAATGGAAAAAGTATATCATATCACAGATGGGGTTAGTGACGTCAGGAACGGAGCTAGATGTCGGAAAGAAGACCAATAGAGGTAAGGAAGGACATGATATTATGACAGGAAAAATATGATGATTCTCGGAGAAAATCTGAAAGGAGGGGAGGACGCTGGAGGGAAGACAAAAAAGGAAAGGAAATACGTCGCTGTACAGTGTAAAGAGGACAGTCGAGGAAAATATGACGTATAGAGAGAATGGTATTGCAATGCGTACAGAGGGGAGGGTGACCACCAGACATCAAATATGAGTGGGTAAGTCTAGTATGACCAATTCTAAGACGAGCTAAAGCAGTCTCCCATCTCCTATTACGGTGGTAAGGGGTTAGCCAAGGAGAAATAGATGGTTTAACAACACGTAGTTTATTATTAGTGATAGAGTCCCAGCAAGACTGCCACCGGTGCTGAAGGAAGGAAGTTAGGGCAGGAAGAAAATCAGAGACTGGAATGAGGAAGGAAGGAGAGGCATCTTTGGCAACAGCCATGCGAGCCAACTGATCAGCACGTTCATTGCCCGAGATGCCCACACGTGCTAGGGAAAGGACAAAGAGCTCTTGCATTACTTTGTTCTGACACTAAACAACATGGAACAAGCTAAGAATGGACAAAAATCTGGGCCACGTTAAGATGAAAAGAGTATACTAACGGGCAGAGGGAGTCTCTGAAACAATATTTAAAGGACAATTAATTATGCAGGGCCAAACTGGGCTCCTCCACAGCACCACCACACCTCAACATAACCTCTACAGAATTAATGAGGCTACCTGCTCCCAATCCTCACTTTATGTACCTCTTCACTAGGCATTCAGACCTACACTCTATTCGCTTTAACTAAAGTGAAATAGTTCTCTCTCCATCTTGAATACTGAGCTGAAACTAGAGAAAAAAACGAATATGGTGCAAGTTCTGAAGTCTTATGGAAGAGACAAAGAACTACAGAAATGCATCATTCTGCCACAAAGCTATGAAAGTAAGCTGCAAAAGGATGGAAATCCCAGTCTGGTCGAAAAGGATGAACTATGGAAGGTATTACATGACATCTCACATGACCACTGCCTCATAATCATATCACACACACTGGGGGGGAAAAAATCATGTACTAAAAGGCCGAAAGGGAAGTACTACCAAGAGGTTTAACTCTCTCTCTCTTCGTATATATATCCTCCACTAACGATCTCTGGGAGCGACCAGTTGAAGTGACTGTAAACATGAGGTAAAATCCAGACACAAAGAATGAGAAAGCACAAAAACAGGAAAATCTCAATATCATGCCCAATGTAGTGGACCAGGCAATCATCATCACATCCAGATTACTTTTCCATCTTACGATGAAATAAAGTAGGACCCCAAAAGAAGAGATAATCACAAAAAAGGGAGACGTTAATAAACTGCATGCCCACTGAAAAGGACCAGACACTCATTCGCTCATCATTCAAGCCCCGGATCCTCAGTTAATCCACTACAAAGTGTGTGGGTGGGGGGGGGGGGGGCAACCCTTGTTGTGGTGTGCTCCTCCATACAAAAATTTATGCAACCATCCTGTTCCCCAGTAAATTTCCAAGCCTTATCAATATCCTCTCTTTCACACACACATTTACCACACCCATCCACCTTCTTCTTGGCCCACCATCCACTCCACACTTACCCTTAAGAAACTAGCACATACAATCAAAAGCCACCAAAATCTAAACTGACAAACACCAGTGTAATCGCAAACACATAAAAAGGTCCATAAACAAAGAAAAGACATTAAAATGGGGGGAGAAATATGAGCAGCATACACAGTCAACAGCTTTGGAATCCTTACTCTCCCTCAAACATAATCACCTCCACCACCACCATCACCTATAAAAATCTATAAAGAAAGCAATATAATAATCATCGTCAACATCAACTAAAAGATCTTTAAACAGAGACAACATGGAAGTGGCAGAAATATGACCTTGTACGGAGTGAACTGCCCTCTGAACCCTGACTCAACCTCACAAGAACGTTAGAATTAACTCTTTACACCACTATGACACTAGAGAACTTAGCTTTATACAATATTTTGCCCAACATACTGTATTTCTCACTCCATAATGCACACTTTCCCTCCAAAAAAAATTTGTTTAAAGAAACCATTCTGGTCATTATACCATTAAGGTCATGAGTTTGGATAGACCTACGGGTTGAGGTCACTGGTGCCCACAAAACCGTTTGCCAGAATGGCACAAATAATGAAATATGAGAACCCCGGCACCAACAGTTAGAAGCAATTAAATCACTCGATGACCTTCCTAATTGTCAGTAATTCTGACTTAGATTAATGTGGATCACTGAGACATCATAAACAGTAAACTAAGCATTCTGTGCATTAGATACGCACACTTATGGAAAGACTGCATCATGCTGAATGCATCTGAAGATTGTAAACAAAAGACTGCTGATCACCTGATAGTGAACGTAAAGTGGCAGTGAGATTATTATTATTTTCCACCACAACTTATTGATGGATACTGAATACTGATAATTGTCCAGAATATTACAGAGTAATTTTTCCCTTAAACATTCACAGGCTCAAACATACAGAAATGACAATGATTAGGTGTATGTGCAGTGTGTCCCTGAGTGCAAGGCCTAGGGGGTGGGAAGGGGGGCTAGGTTTATGATGGTAGAGTTGAGGGGTAGGATGGGACTGGAGTGTATTGGTGCTGTGATGAGGAGAGAGAGATTGAAATGGTTTGGGCATGTGGAGAAGATGAGGAATGATAACTGGGTGCAAAAGTCAGAAGCGTTAATGTTAGGGGTAGGGTTGCAAGAGGTACACCAAAAAACTTTGGATGAGGTCACTGAGTGTGACCTCAGGGATAAGGGACTGAATGGAGAAGCTGTCAGAGATTGAGCAGCATGAACAGCCGCCATTAGGCGAGCACGGTCGACGCATGCAAGCATGTTGGAGACTTCAAAAAAGAAAGCAAAATATCCTTTGCCAGCATTATATGCTGGTGTACACTATAAAGGAGGAAACACGGTAATCGTAATATTACCTACTACTTAAAATAATCTACTTGACATTATGGGCAAGTTTCTTAGCTATTTTAAGTCAAACGACATTAAAACCGTTTTGACAGGCAAAGCAATTATCATCAGCATCATCATCATCTGGACCTCCTTTCCCACCCTAGGGCACAGTGAGGAGCAGCAACGTCAAGACAGCCCAAATTTGCCCAATCCAATGGGCCACGCTTCCACTCACTCATCATTCAAGCCCCCAGAATCCTGGCTCTATCTGATACGACAAAAACATTCACCACGTTTTGTAGCTTCTCACAAACGTATCTGACAGAGTCAATCCAGACGCTGCCACGTTAAAAAGGGGTGCCAAATCCCTGATCATGCACTTCTTCTTACAACATTCATCCAGCTAGCTCAATCTCTTGTCAGCAAAGCAGTTTTTTCACTGGGGAAAAAAAAAATGAAAAGAGAGTTTTGACATTATGTGATCTGAAACTCACACAGTATAAGAAAATATTTCAATACAGTGAGGCACCTCAAGATATTTCCAGACATCTATTAACATATGGAAATGGTAAGACAAAAGGCACATTTTCCGTACTATCAGAAAAAAAATGGGCATACAGTATTACGACTCAATATGAATGCAGTAATCCCCTGATTATCCACCACAATTCAGCTGAAGCCTTGGTGGATGATGCAGTTTTTCAGTTAATGCAGTACCACTCTCCCCAGTCCCTCTATGGTGGGGGGGGGGGGCATAACCCCTTAAAATATAAAAATTATATTGTACTGTTTAGCTATTCACAGAGAGAGAAAACGACCCCAAATGGAGTAATCCTGAT
The DNA here is from genome assembly GCA_018397915.1 of Birgus latro. Classification (NCBI taxonomy): domain Eukaryota; kingdom Metazoa; phylum Arthropoda; class Malacostraca; order Decapoda; family Coenobitidae; genus Birgus; species Birgus latro. The sequence continues at coordinate 10,628 of JAGKTI010016757.1, forward strand.
AGGCAGTACAGTACATCATAGTAAAATATAGTTACTATACCATACTGTAGTACAGTAAAAGATTTTATTGAACATTCCTGTGTGGTTAGTGGCATGTTGTCAGTTGACACCATACAAAATGGATAATGCCTAATTTCAGCCACGTTTTCGCTTCTCAAATAATGATGTTTGTCGGTTAATGTGGCACCAGGTAACCGGGATTTTACAGTAGAAAAAAACCTTCTCAAGTTAATAATAAAAATGTAAAAAACACAACTATAGTCAGTTTGTTTTCATCTGAAAGAACCAGACAAATTTTATAACGTATAATGTCATGGGTGTATAAAATTCAAAATGCTTTAGTGATAAGGGAAGAATGTGCTTCCTTGGCTACAAGTCAAATTAACTCTCTAGTATGACTACACCTGGCGAGCAACCAAACTAATGATTAGCAAGTGAAAAACTGACTTAGTCTATGTGAAGAGAAAAAAAATGCACAAACAAACCGATCCACATTGCTAAATAAAAAAAATGTACAGTCAGCCACAAGAAAAAATATTAATAAAAAACAAGTCACATTAACAAAGGTTTCCATAAATGTAGGGGAATAGTTTAGGGTGCTCTAACATAAATGACGGGAGACAACTGAGGATGCTCGTGAATACCTGACATAAATGAGAGGAAACAATTCAAGATGCTCATTAATCTCTGTCATAAATGAAGGGAAACAACTCCGAACGCTCCTGAATATCTAACAGAAATGAAGGGAAACAAGATACTCATTGATCACTGACATAAATGAAGTGACATTAACTTAAGGACACTTGTTACTTTTAAATTTCTGAATGCTATTCATGGCAGGTTTTTTTTTTTTTTTATAAATTCAGAGAAGGAACCAATGGCTGCAATGCGGCATAATTGCTCACTAAACAAATGGCCGCCAAACTCAAGACCCAGTAATTCTGAGATTCCTGCACACACTGCATTTAAAAAAAAAAATGGAGGTCATGGGCAGAGGAAAATACAGTAAAGACTGATTGATGAAGACAGTTCCAGAACAGACCTGCTGCATATTAAAATCTTCCAAACAAGGATTAAGTCACTGCTCACATAACACACAACCAGAGTGCGCAGACGTCTCATAACAAGGGAGGTGTCATTTTGCGTACCAAAAATCTCAGAATGCGGAAAAAATAGATAGAGCACAGTTGGAGGAAGCTGCTCAGTTTTTACAGGTCCTGATTACACAGTGACGATGGACATAAAGCGGTGAGAGGCCCCAGTTTATTTTTCAAAGTCATACTAAGCAGCCAATGATTGACAGGAAGCAGCCCGAGGCATAAAATTAAGGTTGGAATTCACAGAACAAGGCAAGTGATAAAGAGTGGCTTGCATCAGCCTATGACGTACTGCTATCGTATGTCTGCACGGGATGTCGTCACGGTCCACTGAGCATTCCTGCCCCAACTGAGCCTACCCTCTCCCCTCGCTCTGGCTGCACACATGCTCTGTGTGATCTTTGCTCTTTTTTTTGGCCATGGAACCCCACTCCACCTCCCCCCAGCAAGCCCACACCCTCTTCCATTCAAGGTGGGGAATCCATCAGTGTTTGTATAAAGTTCTATCAGGTAGGTAAATGTCGTATGTGTGTGTGTGGGGGGGGGGGGGGGGGGGGGGGAGTTGGAACCTGGAACACGCTTATGTACCATGAAACACTTATAACAGGTAAATATGTGGCCCTATAACGCAGAATTCTAAAAAAATGAGAGCTTCCAGGGACAATATTCCTGCATTACTTGAGCGCTGACTGTACTTGTACTTTTTCCTGTGGCAGACTGTGCAGTACATCACTCTAACGTGGCAATAATAAAAATGTAAATATAACACATCATCGCAAGATACCATTCTCACATGGAATATAATAAAAATGCAAAAATAATACTCCTTCACAAGAAAATAAGCATAAAAATACATCAAAACCAATCTCAATATTTCACGTAGGATTAAATATGAAAAAACATCATATGTGAGAAAATACCTATGTTTATTTATAATTTTTTTTTGGCTGCTAACCCTTAGTTTTACTAATGCCTGTTGCTGTTGTGGTCCCAGGCTCATTAACTATTCCCAAGAATCACAGTGAATGGTATTGAAACTAAATACTGGAATTTAAAGCAACATAAGCTTCAAACAGATGAGTTATACTCCAAAATTATCCTTACATCATAGATTATCCTCTAATATTTTTTAAAAGACAGGTGTGCATCTAACTACCAGCAGTCTACTTTGAAAAATTACAAGTATTTAATCTTAACCAATCTCAGCACAATCAGCAACACCTCATTCAATGTGCTATTCAAGTATAAATCGGTAACGATCAGCACAAACAGATAAGCCACACACTATCCAAAATCCAAATGCATACTGGCACTTTTGTTTAGTCAGGAAGCAAATGCCCTATCGGCAAAAATGCTTAAAATTACAATAAACCAGTTCAAAGAAGTGGTTTGATTACAGTTCTACAACACACAAATCCGGGACCACAGCAATAGCAACCCACAATTTACAGTAATCAGGACCACAGCAACAACAACCCACAATTTACAAGGACCACAGCAATAGCAAACTGCAATTTACAGAACTGTAATACAGAGCTGTCCATATACATAGGGTGTGTTGTGGGAACGTCTCAGTCAGCTGGTGTGGCTAATGCATATATTTTAACTATTTAACTATGTTCAACTTAACTGGGCATTAAAGTACCATCTCAACTTTGTAAATGCTGAGTTGAAACTATATTGAAATATGGTGCTAATCATGAAGTTCTATGGATGGGATGTTGGGCCACAGAATTATTCTATTCTGCCAGTGAAGTATGGGAAATAATCTGCACAAGCATAAATTTATCATATCTCTGTAGTTGTTCAGTTTGTAAATGGATGGAGTTATAAAAGAGATAATAGGTAGGGTAGAGGATGTTGAAGTGTCTGATGACAGAGGGCAGGGTGTGGAAACTTCCTGTAGTGTTTGCTGATGATACTGTATTGGTAAGTGAAGATGGTGGACTGCAAGCTTGGTGAATGAGTCTGGGAGTGTATGAACGAAACTGAGTATAAAAGTGCATGCAGACAAAAGTTATGATTTTTTAGAGCAATTCATTCACAGCATACACAGTGAGACTGGATGATGAGGAAAGAGAGAATGTGAGTGAATTAAAGTACTTATGTGATGATTAAGGATGGAAGTTTAGAGGAAGAAGCGCTTGAAAGGGTACAGCAAGATAGAAAGTTTGCTGGTTGACTGATGGCAGTGATATGGAACAGGGATGTAAGCACTGGAGATAACAATCACTTTATGTAGGTACTGTGATTTGCACTCTAACATATGGAAGTGAAGCCTGGACCCAGTTAGAAGGATGCAAGTCTGCATGAGCCCTGGAAATGAGTTATCTAAGAGAATCATGTGAAGCTACATGGAGGGAGACAGACAAATGAGGACGTAAAGGAGCACTGCGGTGTTGATGTGGATGTAAATGAAAGTGTTAAGAGAAATACTCTTAGAGGGGTAAGCCATGTAGAGAGGATAGAGAATGAGACTGACTAGAAGAGTGTATGTGAGTGAGGTGGAAGGAGAGAGGAGGAGCAGGACACCATGGATGGAGTGGAGATACGAGGTAAGGGATATGAGTTGGAAGTAGGGCAGCCAAATGGTAGAGCAGAGTGCAACGTGGAGGCAATTTGTTTGTGGCCATCCCTTACGGGATTTAGGCTTCTGGCAAAAGACAAATATATAGACAGACAAGGGCAAAAATCTTTGCTTACGTATAATGAGTGAACTTTATCCAATTACTGGAAGCAAATGCAAGAAGAGATATCTGATTACACATAAAAAATATAATGTACAGATGTAACCACTATGAAGACAGAAAGGGTTATGGAAAGCAGAAAATAATGCAGGGTAGATGAACTACGAAGAAAGAAAGGGCTATGGGAAGCAGAAAATAACGTAGGGTAGACGAACTATGAAGAAAAAAAGGGTTATGGGATGCAGAAAATAATGCAAGGTAGATGCTGGTACTGCTGACTGAGCCATTCACCATGTTAATAATCATTTTAAGTTATCATTACAATAATCATGTCATTCTTATTATACTTATCATTATATTAATAATAATAATAATCATCATCACCATCCTGACTTCTCCCCACCTAAGGATGGAGTAAGGTATGGTTCAGAAAGCAAGGGCAAAGCACATGACAATCAGACGTTATACAACGACCACCTTGTATTTTTTAGTATCCACATGATATAACCAGGACTTACTGCATCTGTCTGATGTTCTGGCATGTGCAAAAGTTTGCTAACAATACTCTGCCAGCACTAACTTGTATACCATACTAATCATTCATCCTCAAATGACAGAGAGTAACATTCCTTCTCATATTCTTGTTACTGGTGCCTGGAACAGACACCTTCCATCCAGTAATGAAGCTGCCAGGTTATACAAATGTCCCTGAAATCCTTTACAAACCCCCTAAAGGAGGATGGGCTGTGAAAGAACAGTAACTCTGGTTTGTAGCCTGTATCACATACTTCAAACAACACCTTCCATTTCTACAACTGGCAGAGAAATGTCTACATGCTTTTGTTCACGCTAAGGACAGGTGTCTTGATACACATTTTACAGTCTGGGGCAGCTTACGGCTGTCTAGTTATCTGTAAACACAGTCAACATGGTCAGATTACTAGAATCTGCCTACTAACTCCTTTCGGCTCAGCTGATGGCAAGAGGTACAGACTGGAAGTCTCATTTGACTACTAACCAAGGAGATTCCTAACTCACTATGGTTCAATGAATTTCACACAAAGTGAAATCCTGTGACTATACACTTGAGTGACAAGCCAAGTGTCTTCTTGCTACCCAGGATATATACTACACTGGGAGGTAAATACAACCAGACAGACACATGGTGGTGAAATAAGGTGCTCCAACTGGATGTGGCCAACAAGAGATGAGCTGAAATGTTTCAATGATGCTTTCTCCTTAACCTTTGTCATTCTCATCTACCTCTGCAACATGCCACCAATTCAGCTTCCATATCTGGTTCCCTGTCTTGCCATCAATCTTCCATCTCCACATCCCAGGGCCCCACTAGGTTTCTTCACCTCTATCGGCTCCTAGCAACTCCACCGTCCAAGCATCAACCACTCTGAAAACAACACTGCAATAAGAAATGGCACAACCAAACATAAGTACCATAGTTAGAATGGCAGCTTATTGTCACAGGATGAAAATAAATCACACCAAGCAGTAAACTATCTCCATGTACAGTACAATACACTTACCCTCAATGAGCTACATGTATATCTGATATTGTAGTACACTGCAAAGGCTGCAACTACCAAAAATAAAATAACGTAATAAATAGTAATAATAATAATAATAATAATAATAATAATAATAATAATAATAATACTGTATTACAAAAAATAATAATATTACGGTAATATTAATACTCTCAACACATTAAACTTTACAAAGCAGCCTATCAGATATTCTGTCCCAGCCATCTCACCGGAGAATTCCCAGGAGAGATCACAATGATGACTGATACAACAAATTTCCCTAATACATTACATATTCCTCAGCTATTGCAGGACAACAAAATAGCCATTGCAACCTACCAATACACTGGCACTCCACTCTCTGGTTCCTACACACCAAAGAAGATAATGCAGGATTGGCTAATTTCATTCAATCACTTTCCTTACTCACTCCTTCAAACCTGCATCTTAAATTATGGGCATTATGAATTAGTTGGAGAAGAACAGGGAGGTTTTGGGAAGGGAAGAGGTTGTGTAGACCAGATATTCATTCTTGGATCCTTAGTGGAAAAGTTTCTAGAGAACAGAAAGAAGTTGTATGCTGCCTTCATGGATCTAGAGAAAGCATATGACAGGGTGGATAGACAAGGATTGTGGAAAGTATTAAGAATATATGGAGTGGATGGGAAGCTGCTGAAGGCAGTGAAGAGTATGTACGAGGGTGCTAAGGCTGCAGTGCGTGTGGACGGCAAACTGAGTGAATCTTTCCATTTGAAGGTTGGTTTGAAACAAGGATGTGTCATGTCTCCATGGTTGTTCAATCTGTACATGGATGGGGTACAAAAGAGATACAAGGTCGGGCAGTGGATGTTGGAGCGGCCCTAGTGAGAGAGGGCAGTGTGTGGAAACTCACTGTACTATTGTTTGCAGATGATACTGTGTTGTTGAGCGAAGACGAAGGGGAGTTGCAAGGCTTGGTAGATGAGTCTGGGAGAGTGTGTAAGAAACAGAATCTAAAGGTGAATGTAGGGAAGAGTAAAGTGATGGTCTTCGAGAGAAGTGAAGCCAGTGAATGTACAGTGAGATTGGATGAGGAGGATATGGAGAATGAGAGTGCATTTAAGTACTTGGGTAGTGTGATGAGTAAGGATGGAAGTCTGGAGGGTGAAGTGCTTGAGAGGGTGCAGCAGGGAAGGAGGGTTGTTGGTTCGTTGAAAGCAGTGATAAGAAACAGGGAGGTGAGCATGGAAGTGAAAAAGTTGTTACATGACACTACAGTGATACCAACTCTAACATATGGAAGTGAAGCTTGGACCCTGTTGGAAGGACAAAAGTCAAGAGTAAGAGCAGTGGAAATGAGTTATTTGAGAGGAGCATGTGGAGTCACATGGAGAGACAGACTAACAAATGAGGAAGTGAAGGAGCGTTGTGGTGTGGTTGTGGACGTGATAGGAAGCGTTAGGAGAAACACGTTAAGGTGGTTTGGGCATGTGGAGAGGATGGAGAGTGAAAGACTGACGTGGAGAGTGTATGTGAGTGAGGTGGAGGGAGCGAGAGGGGGAGGCTGAGGATGAGATGGAGGGATGGAGTGGAGAGGTACATGAGAGAGGGGGGTGTGAGTTGGGAGCGGAGTGGTGAAATGGCAGGGGACAGAGAAACATGGAGACGATTTGTTTGTGGCCACCCCGTGTGGGATTGAGGCATCTGGCAATAGATAGATAGATAGATGAATTTGTTACTCTGATTGGTTTATAATCTACACTTTCCATACAGAAGCTGAAAGACTGTAGGGGAAAAAGTGTGATAAGGTGTTTATAAGCAAAAACAGCAACCAGGCAACAGAATTATACCAGTTAAAAGTCAAGAAATTTTGTGGCAAATAAATTGGGAGAAAACTAACCAGAAAAACTTGTGGAAAGCATACACATTGTCTTCCGAAAAGGTAATGACCAATCTGTAAACAATCAGTGGTGCAAGAGAGGTGATCAGCACTATTATATATATAAAGTCAAGCCCACATTAACCCCTTTAAGGTGGAAGAATCAGAGACAAGGCTACCACTGTCTAGAATATACACGGGCATTTGAACCAGAGCCTGCACTACTACTACTAATAATAATAAACTGTTATAGTACCATCCATCTATGTATATCTATGAATCTGTACCTCCACTCCACCAACATGTGGTGCTCTGCAGTCTCTCTCCCATTAAAGGATAGGATAAGATGGGGTCTACAATGTGAAGAATACACAAGAAAGCAAACAAACCAACAGGATGCCTAGTGAAATGGGCCACTCACTCAACATTCAAGCCCCCAGAATCCTGACTTGACTTTATAAGGCTAATCCATCCATCCATCATCCAATCCTATGTCGCCCCATTAGGAGTGTTGGAACCCGGGGCTAGTCAAGCTGGTCCTGACATTCAAGATGAGAGTGACCGGCTTCACTCATCCCTGAGTGGCATTACGTGAGCAATAAACCCCGACCACTTCTTGGTTATAAACTTACACAGGCTCAATCCGACTGGAGCACCTTAATTACCCACTGAACCACCAGGCGCCATAATTTGGTTATACAGTTACCAACCAGCGTAGTAGCTAAATGGTTTTCTGGTGTACAGGAAACCATTTGGCTTGTCACTCAGTGAAGAGTCACCCACAGGCAGGAGGAGGAGGAAATAATAAAGGAAAGAAAGACAGAAGAGAGAGTGTAAAGTCACCTGAGGGCAGAAGGAAGAGGTAAGAATGACGGAAAGAAAGACAGAAGAGGAAGGATGGAAGAAAAGAAAGGGCAGACACCCAAAGCAGCACTACATCGAGTGAGTGGATGGTGAGCAACCCACCTACCACAAATAAGCCTAATCACCTACTTATATTTTTTGGGAAGTGATTTTCCTTTACAGATGCACATCACAATACCTACCAGACAGTGTTCATCAACAATGAAGTTTAAAAATGTGTGCCAAACCCTTATCATATGATGATCTATGCTTTATCCAAATCAATCCTGCCAGTCCCATGGCTTCAATGACTTCCATGCCAGACTTTCTTTCATTTATATCTATCCACTTTCCTACCAACCTTCCATCCACTTTACCTATTCACTTTCCTACCAACCTTCCATCCACTTACCTATCCACTTTCCTACCAACCTTCCATCCACTTACCTATCCACTTTCCTACCAACCTTCCATCCACTTACCT
>JAGKTI010016758.1:0-19137 GCA_018397915.1 Birgus latro
TAGCGTCCAGAGCTTCGCCATGGGTCTTACGGTTGGTAAGTTCGTGTTGTAACTTGAACGCGAAGAGCCAACCTTCAGATGCCTTGAAGTCTGGGGTGTCATGTAGCCATGCGAACTTCTCGGCAGCAGCTTTCAGCTCCGTTCCATGTACCAACTCACCAGCAGCTCGTTGTTGTCGATTCCAAATCAACGTGGACTGGTCGATGTCTGCATACTTAGGAGTAAACATCACCTTCCTCTCCACATTTCGTTTGGTCTTCGAAGCGAAATCAGCCGTGTACTGCTGTAGTTTGTCTCGGGACTTCTTGATATCAAACAAGGTGGAGTGAGGGAGGTTGAATTCACGACGAATCTGTGATGTCGGCCACCCGGCGTCCACCTTCTCCAATACCCCTCCCTCTTCTTCTCCAGAGTCAGAACCACTTTCTTCCTCTTCTCAGGTGGCGGGGCCATCGTCACACACATGATGAAGAAGGTGAAGAGCAGTATCAAGCACTGTAGGAGGTAGGGTATCACCACAAAAGCAATCACTTCGGCCGCCATTGTTGGAGCTGTTCTTGAGGCAGAAGCTGAGTGGGAAATGGGACCGACAGAGAGGCGCCACGTGCGTAAACACAGCTGATCGGCGCGCGCGGGAAATTCAAACTGACACGGTCCAATAAAATCGAATTTTTTTCGATTTTTTTGGCATTTTGGGGGTTGGGCAGCCCACGATATCTGAATAGTGAGGGTGTTCGAATATTGGACATCCGAATAATAGAGGGATTACTGTATATATATATACCTAGGCTGCTTCCCTCAAGAAAAGGGAGGTAGCCGAGACATGTCAACCCACTACCAATTTACTCATCCACTCATACACATTCATTCATATCTTAGCCCCAAAGGGGAGAAGGGACAGATCCTCACCACACCATACCGCATGAGGGTCAACAACACAGTGCAGTCAGTGACATCCGCAGCAGGGCCCGACAGCATAGCTGGTTTACTGCTGCCACATTATAATGGACCCATCCCCTTACCCGCACCTGACCTGATCAGCTGATCAGACAAAATGCGGGAGAATATCCCCTCAGGGCTGCGTCATCATTTATTCATTCACAATTTCCCTCCATTCACTTCTATCACGCACAGCCACTCTTCCTAGCTCAACAAACAACCCTCTCGCATCCAGCGCTCTCTTCACACTGTCCATCCATCCTATTCGTGGTCTGCCTCTCAGCCTTACACCTCTCACATCAGATCTAGTTATCTTTTTCACCAATCGCTTATTTTCCATTCTCTCCATATGCCCAAACCATCACAACACCCTCTGCTCATCTCGATCAGCCAGCTCCCGAACAATTCCAGTTCAGCTCCCGAACAATTCCAGTTCTCCTTCGCACTTCATCATTTCTCACTCGATCCATACGCGTCACTCCACACATACTCCTCAGACACCTCATCTCCATTACATTCAAACTTTTCCTCTCTGCCACACCCATATTTCATGTTTCAGCCCCATATTATGCAGTCTGTACCACAATACCCTCATACAGCCTTCTCTTTACATCCATTCTAAGTGAACAACATCTAAACACTTTTTTCATTCCGGCGAGCACCTTTCCAACTTCATTCATTCTAAACTTCACTTCTGCAGCTATTCTTCCATCCACAGCAACATGTGACCCTAAATACTTAAAGCACTCAACCTCCTCAAGCAACTCACCATTCAAAACTACAGTATATTCATCATCCTACCATCTACCAACCTTGTACACTTCATCACTTTACTCTTATTCTCATTTATTTTCAGTTTCCTCCTTTCACACACACCATTCCAAACTCCTCTACCAACTGTCTCAATCTCTCCTCTGAATTAGCCACCAGTGCAGTATCATCCACAAACACTCTTGCATTCACCTCCCTTACAACACCATCCATATAAATATTAAACAACCAAGGCGACATCACTCATCCCTGCCGCAGCCCCACTCTCACGGGAAACCAGTCACTCACAGTATTTCCCACTCTTACACACACTTTACTATTTACATTAAAACTTTTCACTCCTTTTAGTAACCTGCCATCAAGCCCATACAATCTTAAAACATTCCACAAAGCCTCCCTATCAATTCTATCATATGCTTTCTCTAAATCCATGAATGCCCAAAACACATCCTTACCTTTCGCTAAATATTTTTCACACACCTGTCTCACAGCAAACACCTGATACACACATCCCCTCCCTCTCCTGAAGCCACACTGCTCATCACCAATCACTCACTCTGTACCCTCTCGAATTCTCTTAATTAACACTCTGCCATACACCTTACCTACAACACTCAACAGACTTATACCTCTAAAGCTAGTACATTCATACTTATCACCCTTACCTTTATACAGTGGGACCACACAAGCACTTGCCCAGTCAATCGGCACCATACCTTGTACAAAGCACACATTCAACAATCTTACTAACCAGTCAACAATAGTCACTCCACCACCTTTCAGGCATTCCACAGCACACCCATCCATACTTGCAGCTTTCCCTGTTTTCATCTGCTTTACTGCCTCTTGCACTTCCTCCATCGTGATCAAAGATTCATTCAACTCTCCCAACACATCTGTTCCTTGCACCCTTCCATCTGCCACAATCTCAGCCTCCCTTTCCTCCTCTACATTTAACAGTCTTTCAAAATTCTCCGCCCATCTTTTCCTTACTGCATCCATCTCATTTAACATCCTTCCATCCTCTGCTTTTACTCGCTCTGCCTCCCCAGACTCTCCCTTTCGCACCCTTTTCACCTCCTTCCAAAACATTTTCTTATTCTCTTGAAAATTCTCAGTGAACTGCCTACCCCACCTCTCATCTGCTGCCACTTTAGCATCACGCACAACCCTTCTCGCTCTATTCCTCTTTTCCTTATACCTCTCATATGACACCTCATCCTTCCTCTGCAACCACACTTCATATGCATGTCTCTTCTCAGCCACAGCCATACTTACTTCCTCGCACCACCATTCACATCCCTTTCTTACACCACCACCCACTCGTCTCACACCACACACCTCTTCCGCATGCCCCACCACAGCACTCTTAAACAACTGCCATTCCTCCTCCACACTGCCATTCCTCCTCCACACTGCCACTCTCCTGATCTTTCACTGCATTTCACTTATCTTTCAATTTCTCCTGATACTCTATCATTTTCTCTCTTTTATTCAACTCACCCACTTTCAAAACCTCCCTGCCACACCTAACTCTCCTAGCACTCACCCATCTCTTACCTACTCTCAACTTTCCCTCCACCAGGTAGTGGTCAGACATACCTCCACCCTCCCCTCTCAAAACTCTCACATCCAACAATCTTCTTATTACATTCCTGGACACAACCACATAGTCCATCAATGCTCTATCAACAACCCTTCCACCCTCCTGTCTCACCCATGGTATTATACCTATAAATATCTTTCTTCTCAAAGAAGGTATTCCCAATCACCATCTCTCACTCAACACACACACCTATCATTCGTTCCCCATTTTCATTTCTTCCAGGCACACCATGCATACCAACTACACCTTCAACTGCTACATTCAAGAAATAAACAACAAATTTAATAAGATAGCTCAGATATTAACATATTAACATAAACTAGTTGACAGTCAAAACACAGTCATGGTAACCATTGTTAAAAATCTCAAAAAGGCAGAAAGTATCATTCACCAGAGTGTGGACAAAATAAATGCCATAGAGGGTAACCTAACACTATTCCAACACTTCTCAGTAATCTATCTATCTATCTATCTATTGCCAGATGCCTTAATTCCGTATGGGGTGGCCACAAACAAACCGCCTTCATGTCGCTCTGTCCTCCGCCATTTCACTGCCCTGCCCCCAGCTCACACCCCCCCTCTCTCATATGCCTCTCCACTCCATCCCTCCACCTCATCCTTGGCCTCCCCCTCCCTCTCCCCCCCTCCACCTCGCTCACATTCTCCTCGTGAGTCTCTCACTCTCCATCCTCTCCACATGCCCAAACCACCTTAATGTGTTTCCCCTAACGCTGCCTGTCACACCCACATCCACACCACAAAGCTCCTTCACTTCCTCATTTGTCAGTCTGTCTCTCCATGTGACTCCACATGCTCCTCTCAAATAACTCATTTCCACTGCTCTCACTCTTGACTTCTGTCCCTCCAACAAGGTCCAAGCTTCGCTTCAATATGTTAGAGTTGGTATCACAATACTGCCATGTAGCAGCATTTTCACTTCCTTACTCACATCCCTGTTTCTTATCACTGCTTTCAAGGAACCAGCAACCTTTCTTCCCTGCTGCACCCTTTCTAGCACTTCACCCTCCTGAGTTCCATCCTAGCTCATCACACTACCCAAGTACTTAAATGCACTCACATTCTCTCTATCCTCCTCATCCAGTCTCACTGTTCATTCACTGACTTATCTTCTCTCGAAGACGATAACTTTACTCTTCCCTACATTCACCTTAGATTCCGTTTCTTACATGCTCTCCCAAACTCATCTACCAAGCTTTGCAGCTCGCCTTTTATCTTCACTCAACAACACCGTATCATCTGCAAACAACAGTGCAGGGAGTTTCCAAACACTGCCCTCTCTCACTAGGGCTGCTCCAGCATCCACTGCCTTATCTTGTATCTCTTTTATAACCCCATCCATATACAGATTGAACAACCATGGAGACATGACACATCCTTGTTTCAATCCAACCTTCTAATGGAAAAATTCACTCGGTTCACCATCCACATGCACTGCAGCCTTAGCACCCTCATACATAATCTTCACTGCCTTCAACAACTTCCCATCTACTCCATAGATTCTTAATACTTTCCACAATCCTTGTTTGTCCACCCTGTCATATGCTTTCTCCAAATCCATGAAGGCTGCATACAACTTCTTTCCATTCTCTAGAAACTTTTCCACTAAAGATCTAAGAATGAATATCTGGTCTACACAACCTTTTCTCCTCCTAAAACCTCCCTGTTCTTCTCCAACTAATTCCTCAGTAATTTCCCTAACTCTGTCAGTAAGTATCCTACCACAATCTTCAGTTAGATAACACTAGAGTTCATCATCAGGCAACGATGAAAGCTATTGCAAATGCAGGTGATGGTTAAAGTCACCACTAATCAACTTCCACTCCATGACCTATGTCAGATCATCAGTCAAGGCATACATAAACATAGTTTGAAGTTGTTATTCCAGAGCAGAAACATTATGCTTTATTACCCATACTTAGAAGCAACTCTCCAACATCAGTAATAGTTCATGTACCATTCATAACAGATGATATGTTCTCAGTCTGTCAAATATACCCTCTTTCTTCTAAGAACTCTTCATGGTCTCCAAGAGACATGACACTGTCACTTTCACCAGTGAATCTATGATTGAACGAAAGTGTCGTACATCCTTACATGTTGTTCATCTTTGTCTGGCATACCTTTTCATGTTTCAGCCCTTGTGAAATGGCTGTCATAAAGGAATCATGACATTCATCATCACTGCAACTCCATTTTGTCTCCAGATAAACCTATACATCATCAGCACATCAGGCATTCACAGTTCTTTTCCTTCACTCATATTACATCAGTTTTCATAGTTTGTCCAGATACACCACCATCTCATACCTCAGTGTCAGGATTATACATTGCACCTGACTGTTGTGCTGTACTTACACCATCCTTGTCCACCTTAGCTACAAACAGTCACTATTCCATTCTTAATCACACACACAATCACTTCCAACCACTACCTGAGATGAATTTAAACATGAGCTCAAGTATTAAGCTGACTTCACCTTCATTCAAAACTATGAAATTAATTAATAATACAATGAAGCCTTGGGAAAAATTGAGTATAAGTATGTTCAACTGCTAATATGTGTATAGGCCAGCTCCAACTGTCTTTATAATCTTCTCCATTGTATTTGGTGTATTACTGTTCGCTATGCACGGGATGCAGGCAACAATCGCAAATTTGGAGTCCCTGTTTACGGGAAGAAGAGTGAACATTCAGGTGAGACCCACTGAGTGAAATGTGTATAATATGTAAATACTTTAATAGATAATTGTAAAAAAAATATAATAATAATAATACTTGATATACAAGGACGTGATGGGAAGCGTTAGGAGAAACACGTTAAGGTGGTTTGGGCATGTGGAGAGGATGGAGAGTGAAAGATTGACGAGGAGAGTGTATGTGAGTGAGGTGGAGGGGGCGAGAGGGAGGGGGAGGCCGAGGATGAGATGGAGGGATGGAGTGGAGAGGTATATGAGAGAGGGGGGTGTGAGTTGGGAGCGTGGTAGTGAAATGGCAGGGGACAGAGTGACATGGAGGCGATTTGTTTGTGGCCACCCCGTTCGGGATTGAGGCGTCTGGCAATAGATAGATAGATAGATATACAAGTATCCATTTCTTATAACAATATCATTAGAGTTCATATAAATACAATACAATTATATTAATAACTCTTGCTATAATCTTGTACTGCATATAAGCGTGTATCAGTTATACAGTATTCTTTATACTCCAATATTCTATTTACTCAGTTATATGTAAAACAGTTACATTGTATTATGTTTCTAGAATATTATCATACAATACCATGTATTACTCGTACTAGATGTAATTATTGCAAGCTGTCGTAGGTTCTCCAGCAGGCATGACCAAGCAATGTCAGGACCCTAAAATATCATAAATAATATTTAGGAGCATAGAGGTTAAGTCAGGCTCATAGAGTAACAAACAACACAGCTCACAACACAGAATTTCCTTTCTCACCAAGGGCAGGAAACAGCTGTGCACTCTCACTCTGTGGGAAGCTGACTAGGGGAGAACACACATACACACATACAGGCTTCTAGAAGTTTCGATACATGACCAGTCCACGTGACGAGGACCTCCTACACAAGAAAGGAGAGAATATAGATCAGAATCGGGAGAGAGACGAGAGAGAGAGAGAGAGAGAGAAACCTGGGTTAGGAAGCTGGAGAAGGGGGGTCTAACTAGAGAAGAGAGGGAGAGAGTTAACTAGCAGCTTGACACTCGGTGTTAATCTTGAGTTTTCCCTTTTGAAGAAAATAAAACTACAATCAACCACAGACTCATCTTTAACTTCTCACGTCATCGATCGCAAATGAGTTGAGGTTATATGGTTGTAATGACAGCTTGGACTCTTCTACTGTACAACCCAAAATAATACTAGATCAAGACATGGTCACTTTTGGTGAATGGAGGTTGATACATTATATTATCAGTATCATTTTCTTGCCTAGTAAATTATAAGATCTAGTACTGATGGATCAAGTACTCTTTTTCTGGTGTTTTCCTTTATATGTTGTGTTAAGAAAAACTCCTGCACAAGATCCAGGATTTTTTTATCCCAACAGCTTTCATGGCTTCTTGCATCTAAAGTATTCCAATTTATATTTGTACTGAAATATCCAGTTAATATAATTCTTTCAGATTTCCCTTCCATTCTATGTAGTAATGCTCTTAAACTCTGAATTGGACTCTCTGCCAGGTCTTCATATTTACCTCTTTCCCAAGTGTTTGTTTTGGATGGCATGTATAAATTTGCCACAGTTAAATTCCCTTCAGATGTATTAATCTCTACTGCAGTCATTTCTGCTTGTGAGGGTATATCTAGTTCTATTTCTTTGGCTTGTAGATTTTTCATTGTTAATATTATAATTCCTTCTTCTTTTTTTAAATTCTTATCTCTTCTCCATGTATTGTATTCCTCAAAGTTTAGGGTATTGTTTGATATCTTTGAGGTTAATTTTATTTCAGTTAGGCAAATAATATGTGGTTCCTTTTCTTTGGTATAATTTTTTATCTCTGATAATTTAGATACCATTCTGTCTACATTTGAGTACATCAGCTTAATCATCTTGTTTACATACTTGCTGTAGTTTGAGTCTATTACTTTCCTTCTTATTTTTCCTTGCCAGTTATGTACCACTTTCGAACCTGCAATCCAATTACTGTGTAAAAAAATTTGCTTTTTTCTTCCTCTGTGTGTGTGTGTGTGTGTGTGTGTGTGTGTGTGTGTGTGTGTGTGTGTGTATTTACCTAATTGTATTTACCTAATTGTGATATACAGGAAATGAGCTACGCTCGTGGGGTCCCGTCTCTGTTTCTCAGTAAGTCAAATTTAGCTTTAAACTCGTTTAAGTTTTTAGACTGGACGATCTCTTTGTCCAGTCTGTTCCACAGGTCTATGCATCTATATGGAAAACTATATTTCTTGATGTCCTTCAAGCAGCGTGGCTTCTTCAGTTTCAGTCCATATCCTCTTGTTGCTCTCTTATCCCATAAAAACAGATCTTCTCTATCAATTTTATCTACTCCCATCATGGTCCTGAACACTGCAATCATGTCACCCTTCTCTCTCCTTTCCTCTAAGGATGGCAAATCCAGCCTTTCTAGCCTCTCACTATATGACAGATCTGCCAAACTGGGGACCGTCTTGGTTGCTGTTCTTTGTATTCTCTCAATCCTGTTTATATCTTTCTTTTTGTGTGGGGACCACACTACTGCTGCATATTCTAACCTGGGGCAGATCATGGCCACTATCAGTTTTTTCATCATCTCTTCATTCATGTAATGGTAATGGAATGCCACTCTTATGTTGGTCAAGAGTTTATATGTCTCTCTAACTATCTTGTTGATATGTTTTTCAGGTGACAAACTATCCTGGATCAGCACTCCTAATTCTTTCTCTTTTCTCGCTTTTGTGATTGGTTCATTACCCATCATATAGTATAGTTCAGTGATGGTCTCTTGGTGCTTTTACCCATTTCCAATATTTTACATTTTTTTGCGTTGAATTTCATTTCCCACATCCGGCTCCAGTCATGTATCCTATCCAGATCCTCCTGCAGCATTTTACAGTCCTCTTCAACCTCTACCTTCCTCAAGATCTTGGCATCATCAGCAAACAGACTTGCATAACTGTTTACTCCATCTACCATATCATTTATGTAAATCAGGAACATTACTGGCGCCAACACCGAGCCCTGTGGGACACCACTTGTTACTTCTCTCCATCCAGACATCCTGTCCTTTATTACTGTCCTCATTTGTCTGTCTCTCAAAAAGTCTTTCATCCATTCCAGGAGGTTACCCTTCAGTCCTCCTATATGCTCTAGTTTCCACATTAGTCTCTTATGGGGTACCTTGTCAAAGGCTTTCTCCAAATCTAAATGTACACAATCCACCCAACCGTCTCTCTCCTGCAGCACATCAATCGCTCTTGAGTAAAAACTCAACATGTTTGAAACACATAACCTTCCACTCCTAAATCCAAATTGACTTTCAGTCAAAATATTCATCTCTTCCAGATATTTTATCCACCTATCTTTCAGAACCTTCTCGCACAATTTTGCAACCATGCTGGTTAGGGACACTGGTCTATAGTTCAGGGGTTCTTCCTTGTTTCCTCCCTTATAAATTGGTACCACATTTGCTCTCTTCCATTCCCGAGGCACTTTCCCTTCTTCCAGCGAACACACAATTAAACTGTGATTCTTATCTGCCAGTTGGTCTCTGCATTCCTTCAGTACCCAATTTGAAATTCCATCTGGTCCTGGGGCTTTCCTTACATCTTGAGTTTCCAGTAATTTGTACACTTCCTGCACTTCCACTTTTATATCTTTTATCATTACACTCCTAGTCACTCCCTCCCCCTCCACAAACTCCCCTTCATTAGTAAAAACTGATTGGAAACGTTTGTTCATTATTTCAGCTTGCATTGCCGCATCATTATAGACCTCTCCTTCTACTTTCAGTTTGGTGATTCCTTCCTTTTGTTTCAATTTGCCATTAACAAATCTATAAAACAATTTGGGTTCATCCTTACATTTGTCGATTATACCTTTTTCAAAGTTCCTTTCTTCCTCTCTACGAATTCTTGTATATTTATTTCTAGTTCTTTTATTTTCTTCCTTTGTTCTGTTATTACCTCTCTTTCTCCATTTGTTCCATGCCATGTTCCTCTCTTTTTTTTGCTATAATACACCTTCTATTAAACCACTCCTTTTTCCTGTGTTCTTTCCCACTTACTCTTGGAACATATTTATCCACTCCTGAATTATAGATGTCTAGAAAGATATCCCACTTCCTCTGAATCTCTCTTGTTTCTTTGAATTTTCTCCAATCTGCATTTTCAGAAAATTTACTCAATTCCGTAAAGTTTGCTTTCCCAAAGTTGTATCTTCCCTGCCTATGGAGCTCATCTCTTGGCACCACGTTCCCTATTATCATCTGGAACTCACTGACCACGTGATCACTTTTTCCTATAGGGCACATATATTTCAAGGATTCAATTATGTCAGGTTCTTTGGTTAGCAGTAAATCTAATCTTGCTGGGGTGTCATCACCTCGAAATCTTGTCTCTTCTTTGACCCACTGCGTCATTACATTATTCATCACAATGTTTAATAATATAGTGCCCCACGAATCGTTGCCGCCTCCTGAGTCCCATTCCTCCCAGTTCACCTCTTTACAATTAAAATCACCCATTAGAATTATATTGCTGCTTTTCTCAATCACTTTCTGTAGGTAACTAACCATGTCTGACAACATCTCCTGGTATTCATCATCAGTCCATGCTCTTGTCTTAGGTGGAACATATACTACTGCTATATCTCTCTTACAGTTCTCTCTAGTTTCTAATTTCATGTTTATCACTTCAGCCCTACCCTCTCCCATTTCCACAGAATCTATATTTATGTTATTCTTCACTGCTATCATCACTCCTCCTCCCATTTTATCTTTTCTGTCTCTTCTCCACAATTTGTATATGCCATCTCCCATATGGATATCAATATTCTCCCTTAACTTGGTCTCTACAAAGCACATAACATCAGGTTCTTGTACCCTTAAGAAATCGTTGATTTCTAACATTGCTGATATTAATCCATCAACATTAGTGTACGCCACTTTCAAACTTTTTTCGTTATTACTTATACCGTCTTTTCTCCTCCTCTCCGTCGGTACCACTTCCTCAATTTCTGGTCCATAACTTTCCAATAAAACACTGTCTTCTTGTCCGTTCTTTGTTCGTTTTTTGCCTTAGCTTCCTTTACTAACTCCTTTATTTTAGCTCTTTCTTCCTCATTTGCATCTCTCCTTAACTAGACATTTTCGAACCCCTCTTTGTCTGCTAATTTCCATGTCCTATTCATGATTTCATTTACTATTGCCTGGGACTTAAACTTCACCTTCAATGGCCTTGCCCCTCCTTCCTCATACTTACCTAACCTAAACACTTCTTCAGTCTCTTCTAGGGCTTCATTGTTACCCTCCATAACTACTGATAATATTTCTTTAACTTTACTCAATTCTTCTCTTTCTCTTTCAGATCTTATCGTGATACGCTTTTCTTTTACCCCTAAAATAATTACACATTTTTTCTTATCTGCTATATCCCTGACTAGAGCTTCTCTACGTTTCAATACCCTAACCACTTCCTTCTCCACCTTTTCCTTGCTTTGTTGTTCAATAATCTCTTTCAAATTTACATTCCCTTCCTCCTGAATTTTCTTCCACCCCTTTTGTTGCTCCTTGATTTCCTTAATATGTTCATCTTGCATCCTTGATTTTGAATCATACTCGTCTAATTTACTTTTCATTCTGTCTCTTTCTTCTTCCAACTTCCTGTTTTCCCTCTTGAGGTGTTTTATTTCATTTGTGGCAGATTTGTTACTGACTTTTAATTCCATGACTTCTCTTTCCTGTTCTGCACTGTGTGTGTAAACTTTTTCCAGCTCATTCTGTAAACCTTTGATCTCTCTCTCCTGTTGTAAGGTCCTCTCCTGCAGCTCCCTAATTACTACCCATACCTTCTTCAGTTCCTGGACATTCTTCTCCGCCGTTTTTTCTACTCCTGCTACTCTTGTTTGATATAATTTTGAACTTCTATTTCTCGCATCTTCGTTGGAGAAACCCACAAATTCACTTTCGCCAGACGTAAATAAACCGCCGTCGCTTTCTGCCATGATGCAACCATATGGAAACTTTTCTATACTGTATCTTGCTCTCTTTATCCCAAAGCCCGCTTTTTTTTTTTTTTTTTAAACTAATGTCCAACGGGACCACCACTCACACACTCATTTCCATATTCACAATAGGCTGGTTTCCTTTCGCCGCTGATTCCACGATTATTTCCCTTCGGTCCAGCAGGACGTCTGTCCACGCCGGCGACCTGTGTGTGTGTGTGTGTGCGTGTGTGTGTGTGTGTGTATTTACCTAGTTGTGATATGCAGGAAATGAGCTATGCTTGTGGGGCCCTGTCTCCATGTCTCAGCCTGTCAGACTTAGTTTTAAACCCATTTAAGTTTTTGGACTGGATGATTTCTTTGTCTAGGCTGTTCCACAGGCCAGTGCATCTGTATGGAAAACTGTATTTCTTTATATATTTCAAGCAACTTGTCTTTCTTAATTTCTTTCCATGTTACTCTTGTTGCTCCCTGATTCCGTATGAGCAGATATTCTCTGTTAGTTTTGTCTACGCCCATCTAAGTCCCTGAACACTGCACTCACGTCACCCCTCTCTTCTGTCTTCTAAGGAAGTCAGAACCAGCTTTTCTAGTTTTTCATCGTACAATAGATCTGCTAGGATAGGGACCATCTTGGTTGCTGTTCTTTGTATTTATTTGCTCGATCATGTTTATATCTCTTTTTATGTGGGGACCACACCACTGCCGCATATTCCAACCTAGGGCGGATCATATACACCACCAATTTTATCATCATCTCCTCAGCCATGTGATGAAATGGCACCTTTATGTTTGTCAAGAGTTTATATGTCTCTATGACAGTCTTGTTAACCCGCCCAGTCCCGACCACTTTTTTACCCAACCCACCCTCAGAACCCGACCGATTTTCGACTTGTCTTTTTTTGGCTCAAGCATTTCGTTTTGGTAAGAAACATTGAAAATTCAGCGAGAAAGCGCTCACCTGAAGTGAAAAATATCCTAAACAGGTAAGGGATCCCTTACCTGAATACCGGTTTCTATGATGCCACACTCCATAAAAGACGCTCCCTATGCGAGGGAAACTTAACCAAAACCACACAGACTCGTAGATATTTATTTATTTGGTATGAAATTATATGTAGTACAAGAGTGTATTGCTTTTCACACAATTATATAGGGATATAGCGTTGTTCCCTTACCAAAAACTTCAGCATATCGCACCTACCTTGGCGATGTTACCTCCTCATTACTTCTGTTCATTACTAACTCTGGTGCCAAATCTTTGTCCTTCACATCAGGAATCACTTTCACCTTGAATTTTGTCACTGGAGAGACCGTGGTGCTATGTGTCTTTACTGGCCAGGTCACTGCTAACAGGTGAGTTGCGAGAAAATGGCGCACCCCTGGGGGGGGGTTGCACAGGGGCAGGCAGTGTTGCCACCTGGCTGGGGGTAGAGAAAGGTCTCCCACACATGCTACCAAAAATCACCTGTGAATCTGGAAAAATGTGCAAACAACAGGCCTTGCAATTGACTGACGTACGATGCACATTGGTGGGTCTCAGCGTGAAAAAAAGTTGTGACGTGCATCATACGTCGTGGGGGACTTGGTGGGTTAATGTGTTTTTCGGGTGACAGATTATCCTGGACCAACACTCCCAGGTCCTTCTCTTCTCTCGCTTTCATGATTGGTTCCTTTCCCATTGAGTAATTCAGTGATGTCCTTTTGGTACTTTTACCAGTTTCCAATATTTTGCATTTTTTTCATTGAAATTAATTTTCCATACCCAACTCCAGTCGCAAATCTTGTCTAGGTCTTAACCCGTCACGTGCCGACCAATCCCCCCCCCTTTGCGACCATTTTTGGTCCCCCCCCCAAACCTCTACTTTTAGTGAGAAACATCGAAAATTCATTGGGAAATCGCCCTCCTGAGCTTATAAATGTTGCTACAGGTGACAGTCAGCCTTACCTTCTCATTCTCTCTCAGGGTACCTGGCTTCAAAGAACACGAACTATGGGAGGGTTAACTAATTAAAGCCACTTTAAATTACGTGTTTATTTATTTATTTGGTACGAATTTATGTGTAATACAAGACTATATTGGTTTTCACACAATAATATAGGCGATATAAGCATTGTTCACTCACCAAACACATCAACATATGGCACCTTCCTTTATGACATTACCACCTCATCACTTCTGTTTGTTTCTTCCTCTAGCTTCTTAATTTCTTTGTCCTCCACCCCAGGAATCACTTTCACCGTGAATTTCGTCATCGGAGAGACCATGGCACGACATGTCTTTCCTGGCCAGGTCAGTGCTAACACGTGAATTGCCGAGTGTGGGGGGGGGAGGTCAGGTGGGGCCAGGCAGTATCCCCACTTGACAGCGGGTAGAGGAAAGTTTCCCACATATGCCTACCAAAAATCACCTGTGAAACTTGAAAAATGTGCAAATGACTGACCTTGCAATTGCATAACGTATGGGTACGTCGTCGGGTGTCACCATGACAAATCGTTGTGACGTACCCATACGTCGTCGGGACGCCCCGGGTTAATGCAGCATTTTACAATCTTCATCACCTTCTAATTTCCCCATGATCTTTGCATCATCATCAAACAGACCCATAAAACTGTTCATTCTATCCACCATATCAGGAACATTACAGGTGTTAGCACTGAGCCCTGTATCCCTCCACCCTGACATCTTGTCTTTTATTACTTCCCTTTAGTCCTCCTATATGCTTCCATTGTTTATGGGGTACCTTGACAAAGGTTTTCTCCAGATCCAAATACACACAGTCCACACAACTCTCTCTCCTGTAGCACATCAGTTGCCCTTGTATAGAAGCTCAACAATTTTGAGACACATGACCCATTTCTGAATCCAAACTGACTTGCCAGAATGTCCATCTCCTCCAGATATTTTATCCATCTGTCTTTCAGGATTCTCCCACACAATTTTGCGACCATGCTGGTCAGGGACACTGGTCTCTAATTCAGTGGTTCTTCCTTATTCTCTCCTTTGCAAATTGGTGCCACATTGGCCCTCTTCCATTCCCAGGGCACTTTCCCTTCTTCCAGAGAACACACAATTAAACCGTGAATCTTGTCTGCCACTTGTTCTCTGCATTCCTTTAGTACAGTATCCTATTCAAGATCCCGTCAGGCCCTGGGGCCTGTCTTACATCATGAGTCTCCAGTAATGTATACACTTCCTGCACTTCCACTTTTATATCTTTTAACATTACATTTCAAGCCACATCCTCACCTTCCATAAAATCGCTTTCTTTAGCGAAAACTGATTGGAAGCTTTTGTTCATTATTTCCGCTTGCATTGCTGCATCTTTGTAGACCTATCCTACTTTCAGCTTACTGATTCCTTCCTTGTGTTTCAATTTGTCATTGACATATCTATAAAACAATTTAGATGCTTCCTTACATGTGTCAATTATACCTTTTTCAGAGTTTCTTTCTTTGTCTTTGCAGATTCTTGTATATTCACTTCTAGTCTTTTTGTACTCTTTGTTTGTTCTATTATTGCCTCTTTCTCCATTTGTTCCTTGCCGCATCCCATTCTTTTTTAGCTCTCATACACCATCTGTTGAACCTATCCACTTTCCAGCTCTCTTTTCCACTTGCTCTTGGCACATATTTTTCCACTTGCTCTTGGCACATATTTTTCCACTTGCTCTTGGCACATATTTTTCAACACCCAAGTTTGTGTGTGTGTGTGTGTATTTACCTATTTGTATTTACCTATTTGTAGTATACAGGAATTGAGCTAAGCTCGTGTTGTCCCGTCTCCATATCTTCATTCATCTAATCTAGTTTTAAATACATGAATGTTTTTCGCCTGCACCACCTCTTCGTCTAAGTCATTCCAAATACTTATGCTTCTATTCGGGAAACTGAACTTTTTGAGATCATTAAGACATCTACTTTTCCTCAACTTGAAGCCATGACCTCTTGTTCTTCCATCATCCAACACAAAAAGATCCTCTCTATCCACCCTTTCCAATTCTCTTACATTTCTAAATATCGTGATCAAGTCACCTCTTTCCCTTCTCTCGTGCAATGTTGGTAACTTCAGTTTTTCCAATCTCTCCTCGTAGGTGAGTTCCCTTAAACACGGTATCATCTTCGTTGCCATCCGTTGGACCCTTTCTAGTTTATCAATATGCTTCTTCAAATGAGGTGACCATACCACCGCCGCATACTCTAGTCTTGGTCTTATCATGGTCACTATCAACTCCCTCAACATATCTTCATCCATATAATTAAAAGCCACTCTCATGTTGGTCAGTAATCCATAAGTTCCCCCAATAATTTTGTTTATATGCTTTTCTGGTGACAAGTCATCCCGAATAATCACTCCCAAATCTTTCTCATCCTTTCTTTTACTAATCATCTCATTGCCCATTTTATATGTCCAGTGTGGTCTTCTTTCACTTATACCCATTTCTAATACATGACAGTTCTTGGCATTAAAGTCCATTTTCCAAGTCTGGCTCCAGCTGTGTATTTTGTCCAAGTCCTCTTGCAGTTCTTTACAACTATCAATACATTTAATATGTTTCATAATTTTAGCATCATCTGCAAACATACTCATGTAACTATTCAAACCCTCTGGCAAATCATTTACATATATCAGAAACATTACTGGGGCCAAGACAGAGCCCTGGGGTACTCCACTAGTCACATTTCTCCATTGTGATACCTTGTCTCTTATTACTGTTCTCATCTGCCTTCCTATCAAATAATCTCCCATCCACTTTAATAGTTTCCCATGCACCCCTCCAAATGTCCTCAACTTCCACAGTAGTCTCTTATAGGGTACCCTGTCAAATGCTTTCTTAAGATCCAGATAGACACAGTCTGCCCATCCCTCTCTCTCCTGTATGACATCTGTTACCCTACTGTAGAAACTTAGTAGATTAGTAATACATGATCTTCCTTCCCTAAAACCAAACTGTCTTGGTGTTATCACTTCATTTTCTTCTAAATACTTTATCCATCTTTTTCTAATAACTTTCTCACAGATTTTACAAACAATACTAGTAAGTGACACAGGTCTATAATTAAGTGGATCCTCCCTATCTCCTCCCTTAAAGATTGGCACAATACTTGCTCTTTTCCAATCTTTAGGTAACTGTCCCTTTTCAAGCGAGGTTTTGATAATGACATAAACTGGCCACACTAACTGGTCGGCACATTCCTTCAGGATCCATCCAGCCACACCATCTGGTCCCATTGCTTTTCTCACATCCAAATCCTTCATCAGCTGTAGCACCTCATCCATGTCAACTGTAATTTCCGCCATTCTCGTCAGCCTGGGTTCCATTTCAGGCTCCCTAAATTCGTCTTCCAATACATAAACTGACTGTAGCTTGTTGTTCATTATTTCACACAAGTCTTCCTCTCTTTCGTATGTTTCATCTCCATCCCTCAGTCGTATTATACTGTCCTTAACTTTCATTTTGC
Organism: Birgus latro; assembly: GCA_018397915.1. Taxonomy (NCBI): domain Eukaryota; kingdom Metazoa; phylum Arthropoda; class Malacostraca; order Decapoda; family Coenobitidae; genus Birgus; species Birgus latro. The sequence goes on from JAGKTI010016758.1 coordinate 17,483, forward strand.
CATTTACAAACCTATAAAATAGTTTCGGCTCTTTTTTACAGTTAGATACAATATCTTCTTCGTATTTCCTTTCCTCTTCTCTCCGTATCCTTACATATTCATTTCTAACCTGCTTGTACTCCTCCCAGGCCCTTTCACTATACCTTCTTCTCACTTTCTTCCATGCTTTTTTTCTTGCCTCTTGTGCCATCCTACATCTGTTGTTAAACCATTCTTTCTTCCTTTCCATAGCTGCAGAAAATTTTGGGACATACTTAGTAACTCCTGTTTTATATACTTCTATCAAAAACTCATATTTCTCATCAACATTTGTGATCATATTCATTTTACTCCATTCTACATTTTGGAAAAAGTTTCTCAGGGAAGCAAAGTCTGCCTTCCCATAATTGTATCTATTTTCTCTGTGTTTTTCATCTCTTTCTCCTTCCCTCACTCCTACCACATCCATCTCAATTACCAGATGATCACTTTTACCAAAGGGGCAGTGGTAGGTTATGTTCCTCACATCATTTGGGTCCTTTGTGAATAATAGGTCAAGCCTGGATGGTTCATCAACACCCCTAATTCTTGTGTTTTCTTTGATCAACTGGGTTAACATGTTTTCCATCATCAATTCCATTAATTTATTTCCCCATGATTCTTCATTGTTCCCAGCATCCATACTTTCCCAATCAACTTCTCTACAGTTAAAATCCCCCATTAATATTATTCTATTTCTTCGTTCAATTAACATTTCTAGCCTAATAATGGATTCACTTATTAACTGTTCGTAATCTTCCTTTGTCCATGCCCTAGTTTTGGGGGGCATATAAAAAACTATTACATCCGTTTTTTCTCCATAATTGTCCTCTATTTCAACTCCCTAAAGTTCAGCCTTAGTATTTTCAATTTCTATATTCTTTACTCTTAGGTCATTATGGGTTAATATCACTATTCCTCCCCCAAATTTGCCTTCTCTGTCCTTCCTCCAACTCTTATAATTATTCCAGCCAAATAATTTTATATCGACATCTCGGGGCAATTTAGTCTCTACTAGGCAAACAATTTCAGGTGTATTTTCATTTAAGTAGTCTCCAATTTCTCCTTTCTTAGATATTAATCCATCTACGTTACTATACATGATGCTCAGATTTCCTGCACTATTGTTATCTTTACTCGTTCTTCTCTTTTTCATATTCATATCCATCCCCTTTGTTTCCTTCACGTCTAGTTCTTCACATACCACTTCCTTGCCTTCATATCCATCACTCTCCAAAAAAAAGTTTTACGTTCTTCCTCTGTCCTCCTGTCATTTTTTTCCTTTACTTGGTCCTTCAAAGATTTTAAGACTTCTCTTTCTTCTTCATTCAAGTCTTTTCTTACTATAATATTTTCCATTCCTGCCTCTTTACTTAGTTTCCAGGTCACCTTAAGTATGTCATTTACAACACTTTCTGAAGACATCTTAACTCTCATTGGTCTTACTTCCCCTTTCTTATATGGCCCTATCCTCCTTACTTCCTCAATTTCTTTTTCCCACTTGTTTCCTTCGGGATCGATCTTGTCCAATATTTGCCTCACCTGATTTGAGTCTCTCTCGAGTCTCACAGACCTAACTTTTTCTTCTTCCTCCCTGTGTGTGTGTGTGTGTGTGTGTGTGTGTGTGTGTGTGTGTG
>JAGKTI010016759.1:0-13392 GCA_018397915.1 Birgus latro
ACACCTGTTTTATAGTGTCATCATATTGGAAGCAAGGATGATTCCATTGCTTTTGATTGCAGCTATTCAGATGATTGTATATTAGTAAAGGCAAACTATGAAATTTTAGTCTCTGACACCTTACTTCCTCCTGGGAACTCTTTCCATGCATTTTGTTATGCTGCACATGACAGCTTTTTTTTAATAATGTGGAGATTTTTACAATGCACATTACTTGAATTCATATACAGAATGTAACCAGGTATAACGTGCAGTATGGAACCTGCATTTTAGCTCTACCATGCTGTTCTGTACCCCCAGGTGACAACTGACAAGTTTACTTGCTGTGAGATGCGTGAAGGACGACCATGGACATACCAGACAGATTTATATGGGGCAGCTGCTGTTGCACATCTCCTCCTTTTTGGTTCATACATGGAGGTCAAGAAATTGGCTAGTGGCAAATGGGACATCAGTGGAGTCACATTAAAGAGGTGAATAGATTAATTGTTTTATGACTGTTATTATGTATTTGGGGGGCATGGCATCTCAGTGGCAGAGTGCCTGACATGAGACCAGAGAGTTGAGAGTTCGCGCCATGCCTGGGTAAGCTGCCATGCCGGGAGAGGTAGAACTCTCCTGTCACCTAGCTGGTTGTAGCAGCATAGTGGGTTAGAGCGCTCTGACCAAAGGGTTGGAGGTTCGAGTCCACCCAAGAGTCATTGGTAGACATCAGGAAAGGCATCTGGTCATAAAGTGCTACACCCTCCTAAACCAAAGTCCTTTACCCGGGGGCAACTCCTTAGCCCTTATCAGAAAAAGGGACACTGCATATAAGTCAAAAAAAAAAAATAATAATAATAATAACAGTAATAATTAAGAATAATAAATAAATAAATCCTTGGGGATAGAAGAAAAAGAACCTTTCTAATTATGACCAGTATAAACTGGGCTTAGTGGAATTGGACATATGAAGAGGTCCCCACTTTTTTTTTATGTCAGGATGTAATGATTCCAGCTGCTTTGTTGTACTGCAAGCAGCTTCATGCATCCTACAGTATAGGAGGTGGTAGGTGGAGATGCCCATCATCTGCTGACTTGATGTAACGCTGCTTGCTTCTTCCTTCATCTGTATCATTCTTTGTCTGTGTCTGCCCATCTTTCTTCCTTTTTTTCTCCCATCTTTACTGTCATTTCTCATTACTTTACCTATATGTCCACTTCAGGTAACACTACACTGAGTGACAAACCTAATGATTTCTTGTAACACAGGAAACCATTTACAGTGCTGGGTGGTAACCATATAACCTGACAACAGGGTGATGTGGAGCTTACTGTGATGTCCCTATTAACTGGCTGAAGCAACACAGATGCAGTGCACTTCCAGGAACCAAAACTCCCCACTCTTCCCATTGCCATGCTGTGATGAGGCACTGTCTGCCACAGAGAAACATTGATTCACTGCACGGGATGGCCCTGCAAGGGTGATTGCTTACAAGCAGTTGATGAGTCTACACTGCTAGACAGACCAGGGTTACTAGACAACAGCAGTACAGGATAGGTGTGGGAGGGACAGATTATTCCTCAGGTTTCCTTCCATCTTCAGTTCATGTGTCTGAGGAAATCTAAGAGTCTTGCTATAGATTTTCACATTCCATGTGGATGTGTGAAATTGCTTTAGGATTATGATGATTAGAATGATTTTTTAAGAGCTGACAGCCAGAACTGGTTATCTGTGTTTGGCCTCAGAATGAGTAAGTCCATCTTTTAGAGTGTTATGAAGTTTTCAATTAGTTATGTTTGAAATATATTCACCAGTTATTATCTGAAACAGTGTTAAATTAAGTAAAAATCAAATGATGTCATGCTTCTTCTTAAGGAATTATCCTGTTAAGATTGGACATGGTACAACTGAAATTTTCTTCGGAGCGGACGGTAAACCAAGTTTCAACACCAGTCAGTTGTTTCCTAACAGTTGCAGGAAACTGTTGGGAGAAAAGAAATCCAATATGTGCAATAAGATTTGCAAAAATGTGTGGGTCTCAGGTTGGACTTTGGTTCTGTTTAACTGTGGCTAATTTTCCTGGGCAAAAAGTTGCGGTGCAGGAGAAAAGCAGAGGTGTGACTGGGTAAATATGATTTGGAGCAGATGGAGGATGTGAAAGACATGTGTAAGATATAAAATCTGTTCAGTATGTGAGGCAGTATGTGGGGTAAAGAGAAAATGTAAGGGGGTACAAGGAAAAGCATAATAGAATGATGATGTGAAATGAGCTCTGGTAGAGAAGAAAGCATTAATGAAATGGATGGGAATTAGAGGAATGGATGATGTGTAGAGACAAAATAATTATTTATAGAGAAGAGGTGTGGTAGGTAGGGGCACCCATCATCCACCCACTAAGTGTACTGGTACTCTGTTTTTAGAGTAGCTCTACACTGAGTGGCAAGCCAAATGATTTCCTGTAAAAAAGGAAATTCTGGGTGATAACCTTATAACCAACCAACACTTGTTCCCTACTTGACAGCAAGTGGGTTGGCAGAGGGTTAGTGTCCCTCCACAGAAAACAACTAATAAAAATATGAATGAGAAGCCTCAGACCAGGACCGACCAACAGGTGACAACTAAGGACTGAAAAAAGGACATGGTACAGATTGCGACATGGAATGTATGGGGTGTGAATGATGAAGTGAAAGAGAGAGAGATTGCCCAGGTGCTTGAGGGTGCAAAAGTGGATGTATATGGATTAACTGAAACTAAATGGCAAGGTGAGAATGTGAGAGAATGGGGTATATGTGTGGGAGTGGGTGAGAATGAGAGGGCAAAAGAAGGAGTGTGTATTGTTGTGAACAAGAGATGGAAGGAGAATGTAAGAACGTATGGATCAGTTGGCTCAAAGATTGTGTGGGTAAGATTAAAAGTTGGACTACAAATGTGGGCGATTGTGTGTGTGTAGGCGCCAACACAAGATTGTGCAAGCAGAGTGAAAGAAGAGTTCTGGACAAATGTGGAAGTGTGCATGGAAAAGTTTGAAAGAAGTGAGAGAGTGTTTTTGATTGAAGATATGAATGGGAAAGTATGAAATGTGAAGGTGGATGGAGTAGTTGATGTGTGAGGTGTGCCTGCAGAGGTGGATGAGAATGGCAGTGCTCTAGTGGACATTTGTGCCAGGAGGGGGTTGGTGATATCCAATACCCTCTTCTGACATAAAATGATTCAAAGGTATACGGGGCAAGTGATAAGAAGGGTGGATGGTGAACTGAATGAACGGAAGGCAATGATTGATTATGTGTGTGTTGATGATAGGATTAGAAGGTGTGTAATGGATGCAAGAGCGTATAGAGGTTGGGGAAGTGGACTTTCTGACCACCACTTGGTGGTGGTGAGAATCAAGGCTGAAATGAAATGGAGGAATAGAAGAAGGGAAGGACAGGAGGAAAGTAATCCCTCCATTATCCGTTGTAATAGAGCCAAGGGCATGTCCGGAAGGTTGTCTTGTTCGGATGTTGGGCCCTGAAGCTCCAACCCCAGTCATTCTTGACCCTAACCTAACCTAAATCAGAAAACCACCTCCCTACTGGACATGCATAGCACTTACTGAAGACCCCATTCACATAAACACTGGACACAAAGCATGAATTAATTGAATTTTAACCAGAAAATGATGATTCAGGGGTGAGTATGGCAAATATGTTAACCACCTGACAGCATAGTGAACTTAGGTAAGAGACATGAAAATCACTAGGAAAATCACCTTTTTCACAGCCTATGCACTCAAATATGGGACACAAAGCATGAAATAAATGAAATTTAACCAGAAAAATGATGATTTAGAGGTGAGTATGGCAAATATGTTCACCACCTGACAGCATAGTGAACTTAGGTAAGAGACATGATAATCACTAGGAAAATCACCGTTTTCACAGCCTATGCACTCAAGTATGGGACACAAAGCATGAAATAAATAAAATGTAACCAGAGAATGAGGATTTAGAAGTGATTATGGAAAATATTTGCCAGTTGACAGTGTACTTACATGTCCGTGGTGGCTGTTACGAATATTACCCCCACCTCGAAGGCTCTGACAGTGGTGAAAATGCTCTTGAAGCATGTACAGTAATCCAGTGTTGAACTGCACTTAATCCTTAGCACTGTGAATTATGATTGTTTAAACAAAAACGAACACTACCGCCAACCACCCCGACAACCTTTTACTCATGACGGCAGTTGAGAGAGAACTGGAGAACTGGGGGGAGGGGAAGGGGAGTCTGGGGAGCGCGGGAAGCAATCGTAAACATGGCTGTTCGGCGCCGCGCACCAAATTTTAACTTTCGGGTCGGAAAAAATCAGATTTTTGGGGGGTTGTTTGCAATTTTGTGGCATTTGGGTTCCGAACGTCCCAGCCAATGATGTCCGGATAGTGGGGTGTCCGGTTACTGGGCATCTAGATAGTAGAGTGATTACTGTAGTTCATACAAGGAGGATGGAAAGGTTACAAGAGGATGGAAAAAAAGCGAATATAAGAGAGAAGTGGTGGAGCGTTTGGGTAAATATGGATTGGAGCAGGTGTTCTTACCTACCTTACCTAATTGTTCTTATCTAATTGTATCTTTACAGGAATGCGTCAAGCTCGTATTGTCCCATGTCTTAAACCATTTTTATCATACATCTGTGCTGGGAGGAGGTTGGTGGTAGCTAATACCCTCTTCAGGCACAAAATGATCCATAGGTATACATGGCAAGTGGTGAGAAGAGAGGACAGTGGAACGAATGAACGGAAGGCAATGATTGACTGTGTGTGTGGATGAAAGGATGAGAAGATGTGTAATGGATGCAAGAGTATATAGAGGTTGGGGGAGTGGACTTTCTGACCACCACTTGGTGGTGGCCAGAATCAGAATCCAAACAAGATGGAGGAAGAGAAGAAGGGAAGGACAGGAGGAAGTATTTGTTACAAGGAGGGTAGAAAAGCTACAAGAGGATGGAATAAAGGTTGGATATAAAAGGGAAGTGGAGGAGCGATTGGGTAAATATAGATTGGAGCAGATGGGGGACGTGGAAGGTGTGTGCAAGGTATTCACAGAAGAAATCTGTGCAGCATGTGAGGTGGTGTGTGGGGTGAAGAGAAGATGAAAGGGGGTTCAGGGAACAGCATGGTGGACTGAAGAGGTGAGAGAGGCTGTGGCACAAAAGAAGAAAGCATATAATGAGTGGATGAGGAACAGGGGTGTCGAAGAATCTGAGAGATGGACGAGAGAGTTATATGTGGTGAGGAGGAGAGAGGTGAAATGATTAGTAAGAGAGAGTAAGAAGAGAGTGGATGAGGAGTTTGGAAGGAATTTGAGTGCAAAGTGGAGGGAATGTAAGAAAATGTTCCGGAAGGAGGTAAAGAGAGCTAGACAGGGTGCCAATGAAGTCAGTGGGGGTGTGAAAGGTAAAATGTGGTAGATTACTAGTGGAGAAGGGAGAAAAAGTAAACAGATGGAGAGAACACTTTAATGAACTGTTGAGAATGAAAGTAATGCAAGTATTAGTGGCTGGGGAATGGCAGGGAGAAGGAGGGTTGTGAGAAGAGAGGAAGAAATCACCAGGATGGAAGTGGTGGAAGCAATGAAGAAAGTTAAAATGGGGAAAGCCCCAGGAATTGATGGAGTGTGTGGTGAAATGCTGAAGCATGGGGGAGAGATAGCAATAGAATGGATGTGGAAGGTGTGCAGATTGGCTTGGGAGGAGGGTAGAGTCCCGGAGGATTGGAAGTCAGGTATAATTATTCCTCTGTACAAAGGAAAAGGGGAAAAAGCAGTGTGTGGTAATCATAGGGGCATTTGCCTTCTCAGTGTCGTTTCGTTTTGTTTTGTTTTAGAAGGCTGCAACATGCTTGCATGCGTCGTGTAATAGGAAAAATACATGGTAGGATACTAATTGACAGAGTTAGGGAAATTACAGAGGAATTAGTTGGAGAAGAACAAGGAGGTTTTAGGAAGGGAAGAGGTTGTGTAGACCAGATATTCATTCTTAGATACTTAGTGGAAAAGTTTCTAGAGAAGGCCAAGAAGTTGTATGCAGCCTTCATGGATCTGGAGAAAGCATATAACAGGGTGGATAGACAAGGTTTGTGGAAGGTATTAAGAATATATGGAGTGGATGGGAAGTTGCTGAAGGCAGTGAAGAGTATGTATGAGGGTCCAGAGGCTGCAGTGCGTGTGGATGGCAAACTGAGTGAATCTTTCCATTTGAAGGTTGGATTGAAACAAGGATGTGTCATGTCTCATGGTTGTTCAATCTGTACATGGATGGGGTTATAAAAGAGATACAAGGTCGGGCAGTGGATGTTGGAGGGCCCTAGTGAGAGAGGGCAGTGTTTGGAAACTCCCTGTACTGTTGTTTGCAGATGATACTGTGTTGTTGAGTGAAGACGAAAGGGAGCTGCAAGGCTTGGTAGATGAGTTTGGAAGTGTGTGTAAGAAACGGAATCTAAAGGTGAATGTAGGGAAGAGTAAAGTGATGGTCATCGAGAGAAGTGAAGCCAGTGAATGTACAGTGAGATTGGATGGGAAAGATATGGAGAATGTGAGTGAATTTAAGTACTTGAGCAGTGTGATGAGTAAGGATGGAAGTCTGGAGGGTGAAGTGCTCGAAAGGGTATAGTAGGGAAGGAAGGTTGCTGGTTCGTTGAAAGCAGTAATAAGAAACAGGGAGGTGAGCATGGAAGTGAAAAAGTTGTTACATGACAGTATTTTGATACCAACTTTAACATATGGAAGTGAAACTTGGACCCTGTTGGAAGGACGGAAGTCAAGAGTGAGAGCAGTGGAAATGAGTTATTTGAGAGGAGCATGTGGAGTCACATGGAGAGAGAGAGACTAACAAATGAGGAAGTGAAGGAGCATTGTGGTGTGGTTGAGGACGTGATGGGAAGCGTTAGGAGAAATACGTGAAGGTGGTTTGGGCATGTGGAGAGGATTGAGAGTGAAAGACTGACGAGGAGAGTGTATGTGAGTGAGGTGGAGGGGACGAGAGGGAGGGGGAGGCCGAGGATGAGATGGAGGGATGGAGTGGAGAGGTGTATGAGAGAGGAGGGTGTGAGTTGGGAGCATGGTAGTGAAATGGCAGGGGACAGAGTGATATGGAGGCGATTTGTTTGTGGCCACGGCGTGCGGGATTATAGATAGATCCTTAAATTTATTAATTGTTTTGACACACGCTATTTCATTCGGTAGTGCATTCCACTGATCGATTGCCCTATTTGGGAAACTAAATTTCCTCATGTCTTTATCACCTCTCTTTTTATGCAGTTTTTTGCAGTGTCCTCATGCTGATAATTCCCCATAGGTTATATATTCATTTATATCTATTTTCTCTTTCCCTGATATTCATTTATATAGCATAATCATGTCTCCTCTTTTTCTTCTCTCCTGTAGTGTTGGCAGATTCGTTTTTTCTAATCTTTCTTCATAGTTTAGATCCCTTAAGCTTGGTACCCATCTTGTAGCAGCTGTCTGAACTTTTTCAATCTTATCTATGTGTTTCTTGAGATGAAGATTCCAGACTAGTGATGCATACTCCAGGGCTGGTCTGATGAAAGATGTTATTATCTTCCTCAGCATGTCTTCATTAATGTATGTGAATGTCATTATCATATTTGCAAGCAGTGTATACATGTTCCGTATCTTTTCATTTATGTGGTCTGCTGGATTTAGTCTGTTATTGATAATCACACCTAAATCCTTCTCTCTTTCTGATGTGTGTTGGGTTTTACTTCCTAATTTATAATCCCAATCTGGTCTTTTCCCACTTTTACCAAACTTGATTACATGACACTTGTCCACATTGAATTCCATTTGCCATGTATTACTCCATTCATGATGTTTATTTAATTCTTCTTGTAGCTGTTTACAAGAGTCTATGTTAGTAATTCTCCTTTGTATTTTTGCATCATCGGCAAACATATTTAAATAGCTTTCATTTCCAAAATTATTATCTGTGTCATTTATATACAATAAAAACATAATTGGTACCAACACTGAGCCCTGTGTAACTCCGCTATTAACTTCCCTCCATGATGAGTAATTTCCCCTTAGTACTGTTCCCATTTCCCTTTTTCTGAGAAAATCTTGCATCCAACAGTACAGTTTTGCCTCGGATTCCTCCTTGATGGTACAGTTTCCATAAAAGTGATTGGTGCAGTACTCTGTCAAATACTTTCTTGAAATCTAGATAGATACTATCCACCCATCCATCTCTTTTCTGTAATATTTCTGCAACTCTGTCATAGTAGCTTAATAGATTAGTAACACATGATTTTGTCTTTCTGAAACCAAATTGCCTTTCTGTTATTGTATTGTGTTCTTCTAGATGGTTGACCCAAACTTTTCTTATTAGCTTTTCCAGTATCTTACTTACAACACTGGTTAGTGATACTGGTCAGTAGTTGAGAGGATTTTGTCAATTCCCTTTCTTGAATAAGGGGACAATGTTTACCTTGACCAAAGGATTCCTTGAATGTTAACGATAATGGTCTACTTAACTCCTTTGCACATTCATGTAGCACCCAACATGAAATTTCGTCTGGACCATTTGCTTTTCCTTTGTCTAATTTACTTAATTCTTCTTGTAGTTCTTTTTCTGATATTTGTATATATGGTAATATGTTTGGGCATGCATGTTCCATATCATCCCTCTCAGAATTATTTTCTTCTGTAAAAACTGATTGGAAATTCTTATTTAGTACTTCACAAATATCTTTCTCTTGTGTATATAAGATCCATTCATCCGTAATGCATTGTATTTTATCTTTTAATTTGATTTTGCTTTGGATGTAGCTGTAAAATAGCTTCTGTTTATCACTACTTTTGTTTATGATGTCCTCCTCAAACTGTTTTTGGGCTTCTCTCCTTATTCTTGTGTATTCGTTTCTTGCCTGTTTATAGTTGTTATATGCCCTCTCACTATTGTGTCTTCTGTATCTATTCCACAACAAGTCTCTTTTTTCTTTTAATTGTTTACATTCTTTATTAAACCAATTGTTTATTTTCATTTCTGTTTCTTTGTGCTGAGGGATGCAGTTTTGGACTCCTATTTCACAAAGTTCACACAATTTTCTATATATAACATTTAAATCTTCTCCTCTAAGCACTTTTTCCCAATCTATTTCTAAGAAGTATTTCTTTAGATCATGATAATTGCCCTTTTTTTAGTTAAGGCTCGTCTTGTAACCTTGATTTCTGTTAACTATGTATTATGCAATCCTGAAGTTGCAGTTTAATACTGCATGGTTGCTTTTGCCGAATGGAGGGTGATACATAATACTGTCAATATCATTTTCTTGCCAAGTAAATACTGTATAAGATCTAGTACTGATGGTACATCAAGTCCTCTTTTTCTGGTGCTTTCTTTTACATGTTGCGTTAGGAAAAACTCCTGCACAAGGTCCAGGAGCTTTTGGTCCTAACAGCTTTCCTGGCTTTTTATTTCTAGAGTATTCCAATTTATATTTACTGTATATTGAAATCTCCAGATAGTATAAGTCTTCCTGATTTTTCCTCCATTCTGTGTAGTAATGCTCTTACTCTTTGAATTGTACATTCTGCCACTTCTTCATATTTGCCTTTTTTCCAAATGTTTGATTTAGATGGCATGTATAAATTTGCCAAAATTAATTTCCCTTTAGATGTACTAATCTCAACTGCTATCAGTTCTACCTGTGACGGTATATCTAATTCTATTTCTTTGACTAGGAGATTTTTCTTTTTTAATACAGTATTATAATTCCTCATCCTTTTTTTAAGCTCCTATCTCTTCTCCATATATTGTATTCCTATAGGTTTAGGGTGTCATTTAATAACCTTGATGTTAATTTTGTTTCAGTTAGGCAAACAATATGTGGTGGAAGGTGAGTGCAAGATATTCACAGATGAAATCTGTGAAGCACGTAAGATGGTGTGTGGGGTGAAGAGAAGACGAAAGGGGGTGCAGGGAACAGCTTGGTGGAATGAAGAGATGAGATAGGCTGTGGCACAAAAGAAGAAAGCATATAGTGAGGGTATGAGAAACAGGGGTGTGGAAGAAGGTGAGAGACTGAAGAGAGAGTTATATGTAGAGAGGAAGAGAGAGTTGAAAAGATTAGTAAGAGAGAGTAAGAAGAGAGTAGATGAGGAATTTGAGTGAAAAATGGAGGGAATGTAAGAAAATGTTCTGGAAAGAGGTAAAGAGAGTTCAGACAGGGTGTCAGTGAAGTTAGTTGGAGAGTAAAAGATAAAAATGGTAGATTACTAGTGGAGAAGGGAGAAAAAGTGAGCAGATGGCGAGAACACTTTAAAGAATTGTTGAACATAAAGAATGAAAGTAATGTGAGTACAGTAATCTCATTATTCGGATCCCAATACTCGGACTCCCCCACTGCTCGGATTTCGTGGGCTGCCCACCCCCCAAAATGCCCAAAAATTAGAAAAAAACGATTTTTTTGGGACCGCGTCAGGTTGAATTTCCCGCGCGTGCCGATCAGCTGTGTTTACGCGCGTGGCACCTGTCTGTCGGTCCCATTCCCACTCAGTTGCTGCCTCATGAACAGCTCCGACAATGGCGGCCAAAGTGATTGCTTTTGTGGTGATACCCTACCTCCTGCAGGGCTTGATGCTGCTCTTCACCTTCTTTGTCATGTGTGTGATGATGGCCCCGCCACCTGAGAAGAGGAAGAAAGTGGTTCTGACTCTGGAGAAGAAGAGGCAGATATTGGAAAAGGTGGACGCCGGGTGGCCGACATCACGGATTCGTCGTGAATTCAACCTCCCTTGCTCCACCTTGTTTGATATCAAGAAGTCCTGAGACAAACTACAGCAGTACACGGCTGATTTCGCTTCGAAGACCAAATGGAACGTGGAGAGGAAGGTGATGTTTACTCCTAAGTATGCAGACATCGACCGGTCCACGTTGATTTGGTATCGACAACAACGTGCTGCTGGTGTGTTGGTACGTGGAACGGAGCTGAGAGCTGCTGCTGAGAAGTTCGGAAGGCTACAGGACACCCCAGACTTCAAGGCATCTGAAGGTTGGCTCTTCGCGTTCAAGTTACGACACGGACTTACCAACTGTAAGACCCATGGCGAAGCTCTGGACGCTAACGATGAAGGAATAGAACAGTTTCGGCAGAAGGTGAAGGGCTTGATTGATAGGGAGGGCCTCACTCTCGGTCAAGTTTACAACGCTGACAAAACTGGCCTATTTTACCGTTCAATACCCGCAAACACTCTTGCAGAGGAGACGGAGAAGTGTTTGCCTGGCCCCAAGCTCTCCAAGCAACGGGTGTCTGCTTTGTGCTGTGCCAATGCTAACGGCATGCACCGGCTCAAGCCCGTTGTTGTAGGCCGTGCAAAGCAGCCTAGGTGCCTTCGTGGGTTAATGGATGCCCTTCCTGTCGTGTGGTATCATTCTCTGAAGGCTTTGTTCACAACCAAGATCTTCAAAAATTGGTTCCACCAACACTTTGTAAAGGAGGTCATTCGTTATCAGACGGAGACACTGAAAATCCCACGAGACCAGGTAAAGGCCCTCCTGATTCTAGACAATGCACCTGCGCATCCGTCAGACAAGGATTTCGTTGCTGAGACTGGTCGCATCAGGTGTCTGTTTTTGCCACCTAATACAACTGCTCTCATCCAACCAATGGACCAGGGAGTGATTGTGGCAACGAAGAGGCTACACCGACGGAAGTTTTTGGACGAGGTGATGGTTGTGTACGAGGACGAGGACGATCGCAGGGAAGGACGAGACATGCTAAGACAAAAAACTCTCGAAAACATTCGCCGATACAACCTCAAGTCTGCCATCTTCAACTGGGCTAATGCATGGAAAGAAGTCTCTGTCAAGACTTTAGAAAATGGTTGGTCTCGGCTGCTTCATGGAAGTGACGTGGTGCACGATTTTGTAGGTTTTGACGTGGATGACTTCCATGCAAGGCTTCGTGCGGGTGGAGACAGTGTGGATGTCGACAAATTGCGCGAGTGGTTGGATGACAACGAGGGCGATCCTTGGTATCAGATGATGTCTCATACCGAGATCGCATCTACTGTTGCTGGTCCGAGTACCCAGCCGGAAGATTCTGACGAGGACAGCGACGATGATGCGGACTCCTCACGGCTTGCCACTACCCCAACCATCCCCAGGCTGAGCACACTCCGGGCGTATGTGGAGTTCGTCCTTGACTACCTAGAACACCTGGACTGCGACAGGGAGATGGGGCCCTTGGATTTTGCGGGTGAAGTGCGAGCTTTCAGGCAGTGCATCATTAATCGTCAAAATCGTCGTCCTTTGCGTCAATCGACCATTGACAGTTTTTTCAGGCCAGTCAACCCTGCCGTCACCAACCCTCGCTCCACACCATCATCTCACCAAGACAGGCCTTTTGGCTCCGAGCCACAGCTCAGCACATCAGGTACGGCTGAGTCACCGCTGGATGTTAGTTTGCGTCTATCTTCGGAGTCCTCTGTAGTAGATAGTGTATCACCACGTCCCACCAAGATGCCCCTACGCCGCCTCCATCTGCTCATCTCGGACTCTGACAGCGACTAAATTCTCCAGGGCTCGTCACTAGACCACACGGGAATTTACTGTTATGTACAGTGCAGTGAAGTGATGTGATACCAGTTATAAAAAAAAAATGTTGTGGAAAGTGCTGGTGATTCTCAATTGGAAAGATGTGTCAGGTGCAAGGTCTTCCTGTCAGAGTCTGAGATGATAGAGTGGGTTATTACATCAGGACACCGGCTTCTTTTTCGTAAGTACCCTATCTGTCTATCTATTTATTGCCAGACGCCTCAATCCCGAACGGGGTGGCCACAAACAAATCGCCTCCATGTCACTCTGTCCCCTGCCATTTCACTACCACGCTCCCAACTCACACCCCCCTCTCTCATATACCTCTCCACTCCATCCCTCCATCTCATCCTCGGCCTCCCCCTCCCTCTCGCCCCCTCCACCTCACTCACATACGCTCTCCTCGTCAATCTTTCACTCTCCATCCTCTCCACATGCCCAAACCACCTTAACGTGTTTCTCCTAACGCTTCCCATCACGTCCTCAACCACACCACAACGCTCCTTCACTTCCTCATTTGTTAGTCTGTCTCTCCATGTGACTCCACATGCTCCTCTCAAATAACTCATTTCCACTGCTCTCACTCTTGACTTCTGTCCTTCCAACAGGGTCCAAGCTTCACTTCCATATGTCAGAGTTGGTATCACAATACTGTCATGTAACAACTTTTTCACTTCCATGCTCACCTCCCTGTTTCTTATCACTGCTTTCAACGAACCAGCAACCTTCCTTCCCTGCTGTACCCTTTCGAGCACTTCACCCTCCAGACTACCATCCTTACTCATCACACTGCCCAAGTACTTAAATTCACTCACATTCTCCAT
>JAGKTI010016760.1:7522-19136 GCA_018397915.1 Birgus latro
CTAGTGCTGTGCTTGTGGTGGTGCTAGTGGTGTGCTGGTTGTTGTACTATTGGTGGTGATGATGGTGGTGCTAATGATGATGATGATGGTGGTGCTAGTGGTGTGCTGGTGGTGGTGCTAGTGGTGGTGGTGATGGTGGTGCTAATGGTGGAGGTGATGGTGGTACTAGTGGTGTGCTGGTGGAGTTATCTGCCGATTACTCGAAGTTTAATTGGCCAGTTTAAGTATGAGAGATCCGACATGACTAAGCTATTGTGGTGTCGTTAGTCGGTGATACACAGGTCGTTTGGCCGTGAGTAGTTAGAGCGAGAAGTGGTTAGTTTCATTGTGGATTGGTTAGTCAGGCTGTGGACTGGGGTTCTGTCGGTGATCATATGAAGAGCACCAACAAGCATCATTGAAAAGTCATCTTCTTTGTTACCAGCCATAAGTCTAGTTACTTCGGGTCAGCATTGTATTTCTTCTATCGTTACAGATTTACGATTTAGTCCATAAGTCGTTGTTGCAGAAATACCTGTTCAGTGCAATAGGGTCAAACCTATCATCGTCAGCTTCATATGCATAAAGCATTTTCTTGCAATTGCATGTGAAGCTCAGAAGTACCATCACTAGGCTTATCTATAGCAAGGTGATCGTAACCTATTTCTCATAATCTAAGGAAACTCCCAAACACCTCTTCCTTGGCAATTTAGTTTTAGATATTGTTGATTAATATCCTGTTTGTAAGTTATATATGCAGAGTTTGGCAATTTTGGAAAGATTTATGTAATAGAAGAGGACAGTAAGGTGTAATAAACAAAATGAATCGCTTAGGGAAAGATGTTATGGTCCCATGTATTGAGAGTGACAGGGATGAGAAATAAAATACCAAGTTACATATGCATTACATCCGCGCAAGAAGGCATTTGATCTGTTGTGTGTGTGTGTGTGTGTGTGTGTGTGTGTGTGTGTGTGTGTGTGTTAGCATAATAATGAAATAATATTGAATGGAATCGCACCCAGTCTGGCATAATGGCTAAGGGGAGCACAGGCACAGATGATTAATTTTACCATCCCCAAATATAAATAAAGAAATACAAGTATAAACAAGATGGAAGTCAGAGTTCAAGGGCGCGGTCACATCGAAAAAATTTTGATCCAATTTTGACCAAATTTTGTGCAAGGGTTGAAGGACAGGAGAGGGCGAAGTGATTTATTTTTCAGACTAATCGTTTGGAGGTCAAGGTCAAAGAGCAAGGTCAATGGGTGGTCCCTTTAACACTGATATTTTCTGATATATTGGAAGAGGTCCTACGAAGCATCTTATTTATGTATTTATTTATTTATTTTAATGAAGGGAAGAAGGAACCAAAGGACATTTTTTTTTTATATAGGTTCGTCTTCTTGTCGGTTGAGGAAGCTCCCTAACACCTTTTCCTAAGCGATTTATTAAGCATGTTACACCTTACTAGTCTTTGCTACATAATTCCTACCAGCATCGCCAGACTCTGCATAAATAACATACAAAAGGATGTTAACCAGCCATATCCAAAAATAAATCGCCAAGCAAGAGATGTTAGGGAGCCCTAGAACACAGTCCTAAAGTGCTGGGAGTGGTTGTATTTGGTGAGTGGAGCCGCGGTGGTTGGGTGGCAGCGTAATGTTCTCGTGGTGCGCGTGGCCTGTATGTTGTGTTCCAACTTATTCTCTGACGGATGTTTTAAGTGGATGGTGTGATATCTTGTGTACATTATCCTGGATCAGATTTCCATTCTTTGTACATTCTCTCTCTCTCTCTCTCACGACGTGCTAAGTTTGGTTTTCCCAGGATTATCATCATTCCATCTCTCTCTCTCTCTCTCTCTCTCTCTCTCTCTCTCTCTCTCTCTCTCTCTCTCTCTCTAACCTAACCTAACAAAACAAACAAACGAAACCTACCACTAATAAAACAAATCCGACCCAACTTAGCATTTCCCGGATTAAAAAACAATCCAAAAAAGGAACACAGATCGGAAATAAGCAATCTGGCCAAAATTTTCTTCCTCTTCCGGGTTTTTCACTTAGCTCAGTGGCAGAAAAGAAAAAAAAATGCTATTTTTATACTACGTACTTGCGGGTCGGTTTCTCGCCCTCAAATACGCAGGCTACAGCGGGTCCCTATTCTAGACCGGGTCGGTAATTCTAAGGAAAAGGACTGGACACAAAAACAAGGCAGTGACTGTTACGCACATGTATTACAAATATCTTCCCAAAGACAATAATACATCAACAAATACACTAGATGCTGGGTTGGCCGGGGATGGTTTTTTTTTTTTTTTTTAAAGATTCGCCACATTGGTGTGGCACGGGCTCGGGGTGGAGAGCCCGTCAGAGGATGGCAGTAAATAAACAAGGGGGCGTCCTCTGCATGGCGACAGAGGACGCTGGCATGGGAGGGGGGGGGCAGAGCCCATCCCCCCATAATAACAAGGGGGCGTCCTCTGCATGGCGACAGAGGACGCTGGCGTGGGGGGGGGGGGGAGAGAGCCCATCTCCCGGACAAATATACACCAGTGCAGTAGCTGGAGGATAACTCCAACCCGGGGATGGGTTAACAACACAAGGTTTTACTTGACTGGATATCTGTCACTATACCGGCTTGTAGAAAGTATGGTAATATTTACCCAGCACTTATGGCACATAAAATACACTTATGATTCAGGACACAGGAATGAATTTACTACAATTTCCCAATCTCGTATAGCACTGGACGGCACTGATACATGAATTACGTTAACACCTGTGTCATAGACACTCTCCTGGCCGGAAGTCTATCTCGAATAGAGTCTGCCGCGCAGTGATCACTGAAGGGGGGACTGCGGTATTCTAGCGGACATTTGGAGATGGCTAGACATACCATAACTGATGTGCCTGGACACTGGGGCGGTGGAGGTTTAATACACAAGGGGGAGGCACGATTGGAATAATATCCTGTCCTTCCGTTAGTCACTGTGGTGTTTCACTCGCGCGCCTGTACACTAGGGAGGGAGAGTTTTAATAAACAAGGGAATGGCACGATCGACCTATTATTATTGTTCTGTTGGTCACTGTGGCGTTTCGTTCACTGGGGGATGCACGGGACTCCACTCGGGATATAGATTAGGCCAAAGTTACTATTGGGCTCGTCCAATCTTACACTCTGGGTTCCTGGTCACTTTAATACTAGAATATTCTATAAGGAATCACTCGCATGGTGTAAACTAATACACGCATATATCTGGGTCTACCCACACACATGGGTAAAGTCCACTCATTTCATGATCACTGGTGGGTCATAGGTTGATTCCTCCGCCCGCAGGAAGGACAGAGTGACGCGCCCCTGGGCAGGGCCCCACACGTAATCGTGGGACTAAGGGCTCGGCCCGAAGAAAGCCAGGAGACGGGCCTGACATCGAGTCTACGAGAGACTCGGAGAGGTCTCGCCCACAGGTAAGTAGCACCCTGGTGTTCGGGGCAACTCCTGGGGTGACTGAGGACCCAGGATACTGGAACCCAGGGCAACTGGACTGCGGCAATGGCTGGAGGGCGGCGGCGCCATCAGGGTCGTCACACGGGGACCTCGGGCCGGGGGAGTAGTGGACAGGGTTCAACGTCGGCTGCTGGGTCTGCTGGGGCTCTGCTTCGGCCGCTGTTCACACTGGTGGAGTTGCAGGGAACCAAGGCCTTGGGTGTGGCCTTGCCATGGCTCGGGGGAAGGGTCCTCTCTGGCTGCAGGATCTCCTGTGGGAGAGAAGCGGACTGTGGCCTGCTCTACCTCCGGCCTCACGTGACTAGTGGCCAACGTCGTAGTGGCACAGGGAACAACAGCTTCAGTGCGGCTAGTGGCCTGCTCTACCTCTGGCCTGACGTGGCTAGAGGCCGACGTCGTAGTGGCACAGGGGACTGCAGCTCCAGGGCGGCTAGAGGCCTGCTCTACCTCTGGCCTGACGTGACTAGTGGCTGACGTCGTAGTGGCACAGGGGATTGTAGCTCTGGTGCGGCTAATGGCCTGTATCGTGGAGCTAAGAGGACTAGTAGCAGAGGGACGGACTGTGGCCGATCCTGCCTCATACCCAGTACGGCTTGTGGCCAGTACTGTGGCGCTACTCTGGGGGGAACGACTACAGAAGTCAGACGACTTATGGCCGGTCCTATCCTGCAGCGGGGATGCAGCTGGAGAATGGACTATACCCAGTATGACCATGGCCAATACTGCGGCGTTGCGTGAAGTTGTAAACTCCACCCCTTACATGGCGAGTGGATTTTTTTTTTTTTTTTTTTTTAAGATTCGCCACACTGGTGTGGCACGGGCTCGGGGTGGAGAGCCCGTCAGAGGGTGGCAGTAAGTAAACAAGGGGGCGTCCTCTGCATGGCGACAGAGGACGCTGGCGTGGGGGGGGGGGGCAGAGCCCATCCCCCGGACAAATATACACCAGTGCAGTGGCTGGAGGGTAAGTGGAATTTCGGCAGGAGACTAGGTGCCGGCAACTGCTACCTTTCTGGACCTTTCTGGGGCATCGGCTGGGAGTAAGAGGGGCGCTGGGGAGGGATACAGGTGCGCCGTTCCTGCTCCGAGCCGCTCAGCGTCAGCGGCGGGCCCCCGGTGGTACTGGGGGGGTTGGGGTGTTGGTGTCATCTGCATCGGCCGTCGCGTCGTCTGCGGCCTTAACCCCTAACTCCTGTATTTCAGTTATGGCGTTACATCCAATCTATAGCACTTCTTCGTGACTAGCATCATAATCTGGTGTTACATCTCAATATTGAAGATGGGGGATGAAATTTATAGGCCAATTTAAAGCGAAAGAATATGGTATGTGGTTTTGGATGTTTATAGATACGTATGCACTTCTTCGTGACTAGCACCATAATCTAGCGTTAATCTGTTGCTATAACTCAATATTTAAGATGGAGGGATGACAGTTTTAGGCCAGGTTAGAGTGAAAAGAGTATAGGATGCTATTTTATTTTCTTGCATATATATTTTCCCGTCAATTCTATAGACGAAATATAGACTTTAGCCCGTACTCGTTGGTTAAGGAGGCTCCCAAGCACCTCTCCCTGAGCGATTTATTACTGGATATGGCTAGCCAATATCCTCCTCTACGTTATTCATGATGAATATGGTGTTGTTGGAAAGATTTATGTAACACAGAATAGGACAGGAAGGTGTAATAAGCAGTGTAAGTCGCTTAGGACCAAGTGTTAGGGAGCTTCTTCAACCATAGACAAAATAGTGCTTTCATTTTCATATGCATGACCCTTCCAACAACCACCCTTTCCCCAGTCGTACATCGCCAGCATGGGCAAAGGTTAATTCTGGCCATCACTCTCCTTTCGAAGATAAGATCCGACGTAAAATGGACAGATACACACATACAGATATACAAAATGATACATATATATATAACAGATTAATTTTGCTCCGTAGGGTGATCTGCGTTGCTAGGAGGGCCCAGTCTTATCCTCATCATTTATTCATTTCCACTTTTATCTGCCACACCCACCCTTAAAATATATCCACCCTTATTATTTATTCATTTCCACCTCCCACCGCCACACCCACGCCCACACAGTATCCACCCTCGTTATTAATTCATTTCCACCTCCCACTGCCACACCCACGCCCACACAATATCCACCCTCCTTTATTCATTTCCACCTCTTACTGTCACACACCCACCCCACAAAATATCTACCCTCATTATTTATTCATTCCCACCTCCCACTACCAAACCCGGACCCACAAAATATCAACCCCCCCTGTGACTGAGGGGACACAATCTGGCCGTACTAATGGGTGGTACTACTACTCTGCACCCAGTTTGCGTTAGGAAGAATTCTGCCACCGTATTCCCTGCGTGTCGTAAAAGGCAACTGAAAGGGGCAGGGTGAGAGGTCCAGGGACCTCCTTCTCTGGTTTTTTAGTTCCTAAAAAGATATAGGGAATAGGAAGGGATGGAGGATTGAGTTATCCCTGTACCCTGAAGGTTGGGTCTATGAATGTGCGTGGACGCAGTACAATTGAGGCTGAGAGGGAGATGATTGGAAGAATGTTTGTGATAAGAAAGTTGGATGTGTTAGCTTTGAATGAAACAATGATGAAAGGGAAAGGTGAGTCTAAGTCTGGAAGTGTGAATGGAAGATTGTCAGGTGTTGATAGAGGAAGGGCAAGAAAAGGTGTGGCCTTGTTAGTGAGCCTGGAAGTACAGCAGTGTGTGATTGAATGGAAGGTGTCATCGAGACTGATGTGGGTGAAAGCGAAATTCGAACATGAGCTGTGGGTATTTGTGAGTGCCTACGGGTCAGGTAGTGAAAGGGATAAAGAAGAGAGGGAGTCTTTCTGGAATGATGTTGATGAGTGTCTGCAGAGTTTTGGAGCGAATGTGAATTTGGTAATGATGGGAGATCTGAATGCTAGAGTGGGAAATGTAGCAGTTGAAGGTGTAGTTGGTATGCATGGTGTGCCTGGAAGAAATGAAAATGAGGAACGAATGACTGGGATGTGCGTTGAGTGGGAGATGGTGATTGGAAATACCTTGTTTGAGAAGAAAGATATAAGTATACATGGGTGAGACAGGAGAGTGGAAGGGTTGTTGACAGAGCATTGATGGACTATGTGGTTGCTTCCAGGAATGTAATAGGAAGATTGTTGGATGTGAGTGTTTTGAGAGGGGAAGGTGGAGGTATGTCTGACCACTACCTGGTGGAGGGAAAGTTGAGAGTATGTAAGAGATGGGTGAGAGTTAGGTGTGGCAGGGAGGTTTTGAAAGTGAGTGAGTTGGATAAAAGAGAGAAAATGATAGGGTATCAGGAGAAATTGAAAGATGAGTGGAATGCAGTGAAAGATCAAGGAAAATGGCAGTGTGGAGCAGGAATGGCAGTTGTTTAAGAGTGCTGTGGTGGAGCATGCGGAAGAGGTGTGTGGTGTGAGACGAGTGGGAGGTGGTGTAAGAAAGGGAAGTGAATTGTGGTGCGAGGAAGTAAGTATGGCTGTGGCTGAGAAGAGACATGCATATGAAGTGTTGTTGCAGAGGAAGGATGAGGTGTCATATAGGAGGTATAAGGAAAAGATGAATAGGGCGAGAAAGGCTGCGCGTGATGCTAAAGTGGCAGCAGATGAGAAGTCGGGTAGGTGGTTGACTGAGAATTTTCAACAGAATAAGAAAATGTTTTGGAAGGAGGTGAAAAGGGTGAGAAAGGGAGAGTCTGGGAAGGAAGAGCGAGTAAAAGCAAAGGATGGAAGGATGTTAACTGAGACGGATGCAGTAAGGAAGAGATGGTCAGAGTATTTTGAAAGATTGTTAAATGTAGAGGAGGAGAGGGAGGCTGAGATTGTGGCAGATGGAAGGGTGCAAGGAATAAATGTGTTGGGAGAGTTGAATGACTCTTTGATTACGATAAAAGAAATGTAGGAGGCAGTAAAGGAGATGAAAATGGGGAAAGCTGCAGGTATGGATGGGCGTGCTGTGGAATGCCTGAAAGGTGGTATAGCGACTATTGTTGACTGGTTAGTAAGATTTGTTGAATATGAGCTTTGTGCAAGGTATGGTGCCAACTGAATGGGCAAGTGCTTGTGTGGTTGCATTATATAAATGTAAGGGTGATAAGTATGAATGTACTAGCTGTTGAGTGTTGTAGGTAAGGTGTAAAGCAGAGTGTTAATTAAGAGAGTTAGAGAGGGTACAGAAGGCGTGATTGGTGATGATTAGTGTGGCTTTATGAGAGGGAGGGGATGAGTGGATCAGGTGTTTGCTTTGACACAGGTGTGTGAAAAGTATTTAACAAAAGGTAAGGATATGTTTGGGGAATTCATGGATTTAGAGAAAGCGTATGATAGAATTGATAGGGAGGCTTTGTGGACTGTTTTCAGATGGCAGGAACTTGATGGTAAGCTACTAAAAGGAGTGAAAAGTTTTTATGTAAATAGTAGAGCACGTGTAAGAGTGGGAAGTACTGTGAATGATTGGTTTCCCGTGAGAGTGGGGCTGCGGCAGGGATGTGTGATGTCACCTTGGTTGTTTAAAATTTATGTGGATGGTGTTGTAAGGGAGGTGAATTTAAGAGTGTTACGTGGAGGTCTGAGTCTGGTGAATGTTGATGGTAGAGAGTGGAATCTGAAGCAGCTGCTGTTTGGAGATGATACTGGACTGGTGGCTGATTCAGAGAGATTGAGAGAGTTGGTAGAGGAGTTTGGAAGGGTGTGTGAAAGGAGGAAATTGAAAGTAAATGAGAATAAGAGTAAAGTGATGAAGTGTACGAGGTTGGTAGATGGTAGGAGGATGAATATAGTTTTGAATGGTGAGTTGCTTGAGGAGGTAGAGTGTTTAACCCGCCCAGTCCCAACTGATTTTTTATGAAACACACCCTCATAGCCCGATCGATTTTCAACTTTTTTTTTTGGGGGGGGCTGAAACCTCCGCTTTTGGTGAGAAACATCGAAAATTCATAGAGAAATCGCCCTCCTGAGCTTAAAAATGTTGATACAGGTGTCATTCAGTCTTACATTTTCCTTCTTTTTCAGGGTACCTGGCTAAAGAAAACGAACTATGGTCAGGTTAACTATTTCAAACCACTTTAAATTATGTATTTATTCATTTATTTGGTACGAATTTATGTGTAGTACAAGTCTATATTGGTTTTCACTCAATAATATAAGCAATAAAAGCATTGTTCACTCATCCAAAACCCCAACATATGGCATCTTCCTTTATGACATTACCACCTCATCACTTCTGTTTGTTTCTACATCCAGCTTCTTTGTTTCTTTGTCTTACACCTCAGGAATCTCTTTCACTGTGAATTTCGTCATTGGAGAGACAGAGGGGCAACATATCTTTAGTGGCCAGGTTACTGCTAACAGGTGAATTGCCCTGTGTGGGGGGAGGAGGGGAGGAGGGGGTCAGGTGGGGCCAGGCAGTATCCTCACTTGGCAGCAGGTAGAGCAAGGTCTCCCACATATGCCTATCAAAAATCACCCTCGAATGTTGAAAAATGTGCACACAATGGGCCTTGCAATTGAGTGACGTACGATGCACGCCAGTGGGGCTCGGCGGGTTAACCCGAGGCGTCCCGACGACGTATGGGTAAGTCGCAACGTTTTGTCACGGTGACACCCGACGATGCACAAATACGTTATGCAATTGCAAGGTCAGTCATTTGCACATTTTTCAAGTTTCACTGGTGATTTTTGGTAGGCATATGTGGGAGACCTTCCTCTGCCTGCTGTCAAGCAGGGATACTACCTGGCCCCACCTGACCCCCCTCCCTCCCTTCCCCCCACACTCGGCAATTCACATGTTAGTTTTAACCTGGCCAGTAAACACACGTTGCGCCACAGTCTCTCCAATGATGAAATTCATGGTGAAAGTGATTCCTGAGGTGAAGGACAAAAAAATAAAGAAGCTAGAAGAAGAAACAAAGAGTAGTGATGAGGTAGTAGTGTCGTAAAGGAAGATGGCATATGTTTATGTGTTTGGTGAGTGAACAATGCTTATATCGCCTATATTATTAAACTAATATAGTCTTGTACTGCACATAAATTCGTACCAAATAAATAAATAAATGCATAATATAAAGTGGCTTGAACTAGATAACCCTCCCATAGTTTGTCTTCTTTCAAGCTAGGCACCCTAAGAAAGAATGAAAAGGTAAGGCTGACTGTCACTTGCAGCAACATTTATAAGCTCAGGAGGGCGATTTGTCTATTAATTTTCGATGTTTCTCACCAAAAGCGGAGGTTTGAGCCCCCCCAAAAAATCCGAAATTGGTCAGGATTGTGGGGGGGGGGGGCAGTGATGGAAAATCGGTCGGGGCGTGACGGTTTAAGTATTTAGGGTCACATGTTGGTGTGGATGGAAGAATAGATGCAGAAGTGAAGTTTAAAATGAATGAAGTAGGAAAGGTGCTGTTAGAATGAGAAAAGTATTTAGATTTCGTTCGCTTAGAATGGATGTAAAGAGACGGCTGTATGAGAGTGTTGTGGTACCAACTGTGTTATATGAGGATGAAACATGGAATATGGGTGTGACAGAGAGGAAAAGTTTGAATGTAATGGAGATGAGGTGTCTGAGGAGTATGTGTGGAGTAATGTGTATGGATCGAGTGAGAAATGATGAAGTGCGAAGGAGAACTGGTGTTGTTCGGGAGATGGCTGATCGAGTTGATCAGAGGGTGTTGTAATGGTTTGGGCATGTGGAAAGAATGGATAATGAGTGATTGGTGAAAAAGATAACTAGATCTGATGTGAGCGGTGTAAGGCTGAGAGGATGACCATGAATAGGGAGGATGGATAGTGTGAAGAGAGCATTGGATGCAAGAAGGATGTCTGTGGAGAAAGGAAGGGTGGCTGTGCGTGATAGAAGTGAATGGAGAGAAATTGTAAATGAATAAATTATGACCCAGGCCTGAGGGGATATTCTCCCGCATTTTGTCTGATCAGCTGATCAGGTCAGGTGCGGGTAAGGGGATGGGTCCATTACGATATGGCAAGGGTAAACCAGCTCTGCTGTCGGGCCTTGCTGCGGATGACACTGACTGCACTGCGCGGTTGACCCTCGTGCGGTGTGGTCTGGTGAAGATCTGTCCCTTCTCCCCTTTGGGGCTAAGATATTAATGAATGTGTTTGAGTGGATGAGTAAATTGGGAGTGTCGTCCTGTCTCGACTACCTCCCTTTCCTTGGGGCAAGCAGCCTATGTATACAGATAGATAGGTAGAACATTTATTCATTTCCATCTTCTGCTCCACCGACACCAACAGACTGAGCCGTCCCCGCAGCACGTAAGATACGATCAGGCGCGTTTCTAATACAGAGCTGCTTATGAACGCCCATGTAGATAAGTCTGTTGGGGAGTTTCTCTCTCTCTCTCCCTCTCTCTTTCTCTCTCTCTCTCTCTCCCTCTCACTTTCTCTCTCTCTCTACCTATCTATCTATCTATCCCTCTATCTATCTATCTTTCTCTCTCTTTTTTTTTTTTTTTGAGACAGTTTCCTTGTCCTCTTGATCCCCCCTTTGTCACTCAGTCAGAGGGATTTCATGCTAGGGTGTGTGGTTGACTGTGGTGGTGGCATCGGTGGCGTGGTAGGTAGGGACTGCAGGGGTGTTCTTGAGGAGTCCCTCGGCCCTCTTGCGGTGGTGCCTCTCCTCCACGTCCTTGATGGTGTCCGGGAGGGGAAGGTTCCTGCCAAAAAATCGATAAAAATTATTATAAAGGTTGTTATTCCACTGCTTACGAAACGTCTCTAATTCTTGCTATCTCTTGATCACTTGTGGCCTGTGGGTCCTTCTTCCTTGAAAAAATGAAAAAAAAAATAGTCTTGAGATGTATATTTAGTCGCATATATATTTTTTTTGTCTTATTCTCGATATCTTAAGGTAATTATACTCGGCTCTGGGGAGACCGTAGGTACTGGAGGGGTTAGCTAGAGCCTCATGAACCCCACCGCTACTTAAGCGTTCTTCCAAAAGTTGAAGAAAATCGTGTGGAGATGATGAAGATGAAGTAAAAGAAAGTAAGTCGCCGGACTGAAGGGGTTAATTCAGCTTAGGACAGCTTTCTGAACTGGAAAAGTTAGAGGGAGAGAGAGAGAGAGAGAGAGAGAGAGAGAGAGAGAGAGAGA
>JAGKTI010016761.1:7538-19134 GCA_018397915.1 Birgus latro
CCCTCTCTCTCTCTCTCTCTCTCTCTCTCTCTCACACACACACACACACACACACACACACACACACAGGGAGGAGATAGGGAGGATCCACTTAATTATAGACCTGTGTCACTTACTAGTATTGTTTGTAAAATCTGTGAGAAAGTTATTAGAAAAAGATGGATAAAGTATTTAGAAGAAAATGAAGTGATAACACCAAGACAGTTTGGTTTTAGGGAAGGAAGATCATGTATTACTAACCTACTAAGTTTCTACAGTAGGGTAACAGATGTCATACAGGAGAGAGAGGGATGGGCAGACTGTGTCTATCTGGATCTTAAGAAAGCATTTGACAGGGTACCCTATAAGAGACTACTGTGGAAGTTGAGGACATTTGGAGGGGTGCATGGGAAACTATTAAAGTGGATGGGAGATTATTTGATAGGAAGGCAGATGAGAACAGTAATAAGAGACAAGGTATCACAATGGAGAAATGTGACTAGTGGAGTACCCCAGGGCTCTGTCTTGGCCCCAGTAATGTTTCTGATATATGTAAATGATTTGCCAGAGGGTTTGAATAGTTACATGAGTATGTTTGCAGATGATGCTAAAATTATGAAACATATTAAATGTATTGATAGTTGTAAAGAACTGCAAGAGGACTTGGACAAAATACACAGCTGGAGCCAGACTTGGAAAATGGACTTTAATGCCAAGAAGTGTCATGTATTAGAAATGGGTATAAGTGAAAGAAGACCACACTGGACATATAAAATGGGCAATGAGATGATTAGTAAAAGAAAGGATGAGAAAGATTTGGGAGTGATTATTCGGGATGACTTGTCACCAGAAAAGCATATAAATAAAATTATTGGGGGAACTTATGGATTACTGACCAACATGAGAGTGGCTTTTAATTATATGGATGAAGATATGTTGAGGGAGTTGATAGTGACCATGATAAGACCAAGACTAGAGTATGCGACGGTGGTATGGTCACCTCATTTGAAGAAGCATATTGATAAACTAGAAAGGGTCCAACGGATGGCAACGAAGATGATACCGTGTTTAAGGGAACTCACCTACGAGGAGAGATTGGAAAAACTGAAGTTACCAACATTGCACGAGAGAAGGGAAAGAGGTGACTTGATCACGATATTTAGAAATGTAAGAGAATTGGAAAGGGTGGATAGAGAGGATCTTTTTGTGTTGGATGATGGAAGAACAAGAGGTCATGGCTTCAAGTTGAGGAAAAGTAGATGTCTTAATGATCTCAAAAAGTTCAGTTTCCCGAATAGAAGCATAAGTATTTGGAATGACTTAGACGAAGAGGTGGTGCAGGCGAAAAACATTCATGTATTTAAAACTAGATTAGATGAATGTAGATATGGAGACGGGACAACACGAGCTTAGCTCAATTCCTGTATACTACAAATAGGTAAATACAAATAGGTAAATACACACACACAAAACTACTGACCAAGGTAGGTGAGGAGATTTGGGTGGTCCATGAGAGGGAGGGAGTAGATGTACTTCTCATTGGTGTAGGATCCCTTATGATGCAGCGGGAACATCTTCACAGCAACCACTTCACCCTCCACCATCGCTCGGTAAGCTGTGCCAAACCTACCCTGACCTGGGAAAAATGCAGTGCTTAACCCCTACAATACCAGTCCATCATCTGTATTTTCTTTTTGTTGCTACAAATCTACCCTGGCCTGAGGAAAATATAAATAAATAAATGAATATGTAAAGCTTATCTCCTACACTATTAAGTACGTCATTTATATTTTCTTTCTTCTGCTATCAGCAAAACCCACCTACCCCCTGGGGGTAGGGGGTTTTCAAGAATACTCCCCCAGTACCTCTGCTCATTGTATGAGGCGACTAAAAGGGTTGGTGGTGGGTTAGTGCCCCACTCCGTAAAAAGAACTAACTAAACATGCGAACAAAGCGCCTCAGACCAGGACGGACCATATGTTGATGACCAAGGAACGGACAAAGGACATTCTAAGGATGGGAACGTGGAATGTAAGGACAGGTGCTTAAGGATGTAAGAATGGATGTATGTGGATTGACTGAAACTAAATGGAAAGATGAAAGGGTGAGAGAATGGGAGTATGGTTTAGGAATATGTGCGGGCATTAATGAGAACGAGGGGGCAAGAGAGGGAGTATGTCTGATAATAAGTAAGAAGTGGAAGGAGAATATAAGAGAGTATGAAACAGTGGGTGCAAGGATTGTATGGGTGAGGATGAAAGGAGGTATACAAGCCTGGGTGATTGTACAGTATGTGTGTATGCACCGACAGAGGACTGAGTGGCAAGAGTGATAGATGAGTTTTGGGCAAGTATAGAAGCATGTATGGATAAGTTTGAGAGGAGCGAGAGAGTGTTCTTGATTGGAGACATGAATGGCAAAGTTGGAAATCTACGGGTGGATGGAGTGGTTGGTCAGTGGGGTGTGCCAGCTGAAGTAGATGGGAATGGTAGTACTTTGGTGGACATTTGTGCTAGCAAGGGGTTGGCAACAGCCAACACATTCTTCCAGCATAAGATGATCCACAGGTATACATGGAGAGTCATGAGGAGGATGGACGGTGAACTTGTTGAAAGAAAGGCAATGATAGATTACGTGTGTGTGGATAAGTGAACGAGATGACAAGTGTTGGATGCAAGAGTGTGGAGAGGGTGGGGGAATGAAATCTCGGACCATCACTTAGTGATGGCCAGGTAAGGCTGCAAAGAAAATGGGTGAAGAGACGAAGGGGACGACAGGAGGAAACAGGCTCCTGTGAAGAGAGTAGAGAAGTTGCAAGAGAGTGAGAAAATGGCAGAGTATAAGGACATAGTGGAAGAAAGATTGGGATGCTACGAGTTAGAGCACACGGAAGGAGTGGAAGAAGTACTGTATACAAGATAATCATGGAAGAGATACATGCAGCATGCGAGGTGGATTGTGGAGTGAGGAGGAGATGCAGGGGTGTGCAAGGGACAGCATGGTGGAATGATGAGGTGAAATGAGCTGTGGAACAAAAGAAGAAGGCATATACTGTACAGCAGTGAATGGCTAGCAAGTATAGGTTGGGGAGAAGATGAGAGAGAGAAAAGAGAAGTATATGTGAGCAGGAGAATGGAGGTGATGAGATTGGTGAAGGAGAGTAAGAAGAGAGTGGATGAAGAGTTTGGGAGGAATCTGAGTGTGAAATGGAGGGAGAGTAAGAAATTGTTCTTGAAGGAGGTAAAGAAAGTAAGACAGTGTGAAAGGGGAAACAGTAGAGGAGTGAAAGATAGGAATAATAGATTGTTGGTGGAGAAGAGAGAGAAAATGAGGAGATGGAAGGAGCACTTTGAGGATTTGTTGAATGTAGAGAGTGAGAACAGTGCGAGTATAAGTGGTTGGGGAATGGCTGGGAGAAGAAGAGATGAGAGGAGGGAGGAAGAGATCAGTACGGCAGATGTAGTCGAAGCATTGAAGATCAAGATGGGAAAGGCCCCAGGAATTGATGGAGTGTGTGGTGAAATGCTTAAGTATGAGGGTGAGATTATTGTGGGGTGGATATGGAAGTTGTGTAGATTGGCTTTGGAAAAGGGAAGGGTTCCAGGGGACTGGAAATCAGGTATAACTGTTCCTTTATACAAATGAAAAAAGGAGAGAGAAGTATGAGGTAACCATAGGTTTTTTTGCTTTCTTAGTGTACTTGGAAAAATATATGGTAGTAGAATACTTATTGATAGGGTTAGGTATAAAACAGAGGAGCTAGTTGGAGAAGAACAAGGGGGATTTAGGAAGGGAAAAGAGTGTGTAGATCAGATTTTGTTCTAAGATGTTTAGTAGAGAAGTATCTAGAGAAGGGAAAGAAAGTGTAAGCTGCCTTCATGGATTTGGAGAAAGCATATGACAGAGTGGATAGGCAAGGTATGTGGAAGGTATTAAGAATATATGGAGTGAATGGGAAATTGTCGAGTGCTGTGAAGAGTATGTATGAGGGAGCTACAGCAACAGTGTGAGTGGATGGTAAGCTAAGTGAGTTCTTTGATCTAAATGTGGGACTGAAACAGGGATGTGCGATGTCTCCATGGCTGTTTAATATATTCATGGATGGGGTTGAAAAGTAGGTGCAAGGTAGAGCAGTGGATGTGGGGGGTGGTTCTAATGAATGAGGGTGAGGTGTGGAGGATTCTGGTGTTGCTGTCTGCTGACAATACAGTATTGTTGAGTGACGATGAATTCCAGTTGCAAGGTTTCGTGAATGAATTTGGGACAGGATGTAAAAAGAGGAATCTGAAACTTAATGTAAACAAGAGTAAAGTCATGGAGTCTGAGAGGAATGAAGTCACAGAATGTACAGTGAGGCTGGATGGTGAGGATATGGAGAATGTGAGTGCATTCAAGTACTTGGGCAGTGTGATGAGTAAGGATGGAAGTCTGGGGGATGAAGTGCTTGAATGGGTACAGAAGGGAAGGAAGGTTGTTGGTTCACTGAAAGCAGTGATGAGCAACTGGGAGGTGAGTATGGAAGTTAGGAAGTCACTGCATAATAGTAGTGATCCCTACCCTGACGTTCGGAAGCGAGACGTGGACCCTGCTAGAGAGGAACAAGTCAAGAGTGTGAGCAGTGGAAATGAGTTACCTAAAAGGAGTATGTGGAGTGACATGGAGGGACAGGTTGACGAATGAAGAAGTTAAAGAACGTTGTGGGGTGGATGTGGATGTGACTGAGAAAATTAGGAGAAATACACTGAGGTGGTTTGGACATGTGAAGAGAATGGAAAATGAAAGACTGACTAAGAGGGTGTACGTAGGTGAAGTGGAGGGAGGGAGAGGGAGGGGGAGACTGAGGATGAGGTGGAGGGATGGAGTTGAGAGGTATACGGAGGAGGGCTGAGTGAATTTGGGGGAGGGCAGTCAAATGGTGGGTGACAGAGTGACTTGGAGGAGGTCTGTCTGCAGCAACCCTTTGCGGGATTAGGGTGTCAGGCTATAGATTGATAGAGAGATAGACAGATAGATAGATTGATGTTTGATTCTCCTTAATAATGTGACCATGTGATGAAAAAGTTAAGGAAAGCTACATCTAACAAAGGCTTGACTGGTGCATCAACAAGAGTTAGACCCATTTAATTCAGAATGCTGTTGACAGACGCTTTCTGCAGGAAACTACTACACTCTACCCTCGATTGGGAAATTGGTCAGGATGGCAAGAAAGACGATGATGACGATGGTGTATCCAACCCCTTAAGTTCCAACAGACTCTCTTGATCTGAATAAAACTATCTTCAGGTAAGACAACAAGAAATGACATGAAAAATACATAATCTGAGTGAAGCAATTAATGCAACTAAAAAATTTCAAACTGCTCATGAATAACAGCAACCACATCAGCTGAACTACTTGCTAAACCATGTTTAATTCTGTCTTCAAACAACACTGAAGGTAGTATTTAATGATTCATAACTAAAAAATTTCAAACTGCTCATAACAGCAACCACATCACCTGACCTACTTGTTAAACAATGTTTACTGCTGCATTCAAACGACACTGAAAGTAGTATTTAGTGATTCACAACCAGCTCTAAACACCATAAACATTACAACCTTCTCCTAGAACCAAGGATAGATTTTTAGTTGCAAAGAAAAAAAGGACAAACAGTGAGAGCTCTGACACTGATCAAATAAAACTGTACATTATAACCACATCTGATTCCACTACAACCCTTCTCGGTGACCAACCTGTGTAACAGCAAAGTACTGTTCTGTACCTGGGCAATAACAACAAGAAACAAAACGAGTTACATATCATTTAAGAATGTGGTGTATCACAGAAATCCCTATAATACAATTCTCGGTGACCAACCTGTGTAACAGTAAAGCACTGTTCTGTACCTGGGCAATATGTTGTAGAAGCAAAATGAGTTACATATCATTTAAGAATGTGGTGTATCACAGAAATCCCTACAATGCAAAGAAGTCTCACAGAAAAGCTTAATATCTAAAGTTTTGAGGTTAAATATTGTACATCTTTTGATGAAGATCTGTCTTTTTCTATTAGGCTATGTATGCTAACTTAGGCCCTGAACTATTTAAACATGATGCCTCACTTCCAAAGAAGGAAAACAGGAAAAGAAATGCAAATTTACTGTAGAACTTTATACATTGAGCTATAAAGAAAATGCTGGAGTAACTGCTGGAAGCTTTTTATTCATGTACGGTATTTTCTGCATTTAAGTATAACTTTTCCATGTGAACAATTCATATCATTGTGAAATCTTGACACAAGGAATACAATTAATCTTCACTTAAAGTCTGGATGTAAGCAGGCAGAATGCTACTCTAAATTAAAGACATACATTTGGCTTATGACTCATGGGTTAGAAGAAGTAACTTTAAGTGAATAATAAAAGAAATTTAGTGAAACAACTTAAAATGGGGAATAACGATTTGAAAAATCTCTGCTACTCACCTATAACTTCTAGAATCTTCACAGAATCCATGTCTATAGAAGGAGAGGTTGGGTGATCTTCTGGTGGTAGGACTTGTGGTACTGGTTTGGTTTTCCTGTACCCAAGTGCTGCCGCCACCGGGCAAGATGCTACCGCCACCACTCCACCAGCTGCCACCACCCACACCCACCATCCAGAACCCTCTTCCTCAACCTCCTCATCTGTAACAAGGTATAAATTTTACATATGATCTTTTCAACTGTCACTTTTCTTATGGCTGCTAAGATACTACACCCACAATACCACCACCTGCTACCACCTACATTCACCATTCAGAGCCCAATTTCTCAGCCTCATCTTACAGCATTTATTTATTTATTTATTTTTAATACAAACATGGCAAAATTGAGAGGAATGAACATGAGGTATCTGAGGGGAATGTGTACTAAAGAGTTACATGAAGAGACAAACTGACCAATACGTTCATGAGAATGTGGTGGTGATATTAAAATGCTGTGTTAGAAGTATCCTAAGGAAGTTTGGCCAGGTGAAGTGACTGAAAACAGAGACTGATTAAGAGAGCAGGTGAGTCAGGCAGAAGGACATGTGGAAAAAGGAGAAGACCAAGGAAGAGGTAAAAAGAGGAATGAAGAGGTACTGTATTTGAAGGACAGTAGTGTGAGATGCAGCTACTAATAGTATATCTACTGCTAGATGCCATATCTTATTAATGGTTAATTTAACAAAATACTTACTGTTAATTCTGTCTCTATTCAGCGATGACCCCTCCTCCAATAGGAAACAACCTAATGCCTTTCCTCATTTTTGCTCACCCATCCATTTTTTTCTTGGTTTCCCTCTTTTCTTCTTTCATTCACTACACCCCCATACATCCTCCAGGTTATTTCAACTTTCCACTCACCTCACCTGGCACTCTGGTACATTTCATCAAATCCTTCTCAACAATGAGTAAGCACTAGTCTTATCTGAGAACCTCTGTACTAAAAAAAAAAAAAAAAAAAAAAAAAAAAAAAAAAAAACTACTATGAGATGGCAAAGATGTGCAAAGAATGTAAGCTGATGGGGTTCCAAAGAAACAAGCTCACAATGAGACTCAGGGCAAAGTTAGTTGAGGCAAACAATGAAATTGTATGAGAGGAGGAGGATCAGCAATAAAGTGAGAGAAAAGGAAAAGGAAGGGGGATGACATACAATAAGAGAATTATGTGACAACAAACTAGCTTAAAGACTGTTCTGTCAAAGACATCTTGTCAAGATGCTCCAAGGAGGAAGCATGCCATGTAACATGACTATGATGGCTGGGGAAAAGATGATTCAATATGGAATGTATGAGAGAATGGAAAACTGCCTGATGAGCACTGGTAAATAAGAGGTAAATTGTAATATTCATGGATAACACAGTGACTCCAAGAGTTTCCCTCACCCCCAGCATATTGGGATATGAACCAGAAGGACTGCAGACATCTGATACATTCAGATGACTGAAACAGTTGCAGTCTTAGGACTTAACAAAGTGGGAAAAATTGTGTCTCATCTATCAGAACTGACTCCCACAGGACAGTGGGAATCAAGGTGGCAAATGCCATCTGGCACAGTTGTGTCTGTGCAAGCACTGCTGTTGATGCCAAGCTCACACCAAGCATCACAGGCACAAAATCTACTCTAGGAGGGTCTGGGGACATGCCTTTCTAAAACTCTGAATAAAATATTGCATTTCTGGAGCAATATTGAATGCAAAATGATCTTAATCATACCATTTTCCCATTGTTAAGGTGAACAAAAGAAAATAAGGTGAACACTTGCTCATGTTTTGAAATTACTGTATTTTAAGTTCCACGCTCAAGTCACTTTATGGAAGGCTCAAGTTTATCATGCATCAACAGGTGATTAGTCCAAGGCACAGTGTAGGGGTACAAATGACTGGACAAACCTCAGATGACCACATTTATTTGACTTGCAAATTTAAACATTTTGCAATCATTTGATGGTATACATATGTATGTAAAGGCCTTAGGAAATGTGATGAGAGAAGAGATAACATCAGCGATTCAGGACTGTGAACAAAATAGTGGATAAACATGAAGTAGAGGTGATTTTGGCCCATGTGTGAACATGCCCTTACATTTACCTGTGTCATCTGAGAGTTCAGAGCTCTGTGGCTGGACGAGTTTGATCTCCTGGTTGCACATGTGGCCGGAGCAGCAGCAGAAGAATGTGTTTTGGACGGGGGAGGCAGCAGTGCAGTTGTGGCGTGGGCAAAATGTATGTGAAGCATCCCAGCAACCTGTAAAACAAAAAAAAGAAGTTAGGATGCAAATGGTAAATACTGTACATGAATGTATTAGCACATCACAAGAAAAAGTTGTTATGAGTTACAATGTACTGTAAATGGTAAACAAACGAGAATATGGTATAGTCAGGAATTATGACGAAAATGGCAGCTACATGAGAATACTAAGCTGTCACAAGAATACTGCAAGTAGTTTGGAATTAGAATGTAAAAGTGTACACTCCTGAGAATATTGTCTTGTCCAGCTGTGAACAGAAATACTAATTCATTTCCTATAAAAAAAAAAAAAAAAAGACTTCCAAAGTGCAGTATTGTGATTTTTGAATCCAACAAACATTTCAGAATATCATGCTAAGAGTTTCATAGTTGTCAAAAAATGGATTGGTCCATATTATCCACCAATTCACAGTGCTACATGCAAGTAAACAAATAAATACTGTAATTACAATATAGTAACACTGAATGATGCTTATTTGATAAGGAACAAGTTGATGTGAAGACCATTAGTTGTGCACTGTCCACTTTGATGAGAATCTGCAGCAGGTTGAATGGAGATTTTTGATGAAGAATGCCACCAGGGACACAGGCCTGTCACATGCCTTTACATGAAGTGGACTACAGAACCTTTGCCTCGCATCCCTACACTATGTGTAGTGAAACTACAATGGGTAGATAAACATTTTCCGACTTCACAGCACTGCACTTCGTAACTGAGAAGGAATGTTGTTGTCATTGTTATCCTAGGCTCATCTAAACATGAACCCAGTGGATTACAGGCTGGAGCCACTCTTCTCGTGCAGGCTACCATCCTCCTCTAAGGGGATGGGGAAGAAGTTAAGGGATGCTTGAACAGCCAGTACTACTCATAAGGGTGCCCCCATGTGATGGCATCCCTCTCCAGCACCAAGAATACAATAATGATGATGTATGAGTTGTAAGAAACACCAGGAATGTCATAACGGACTACTGCATCATACTGAAATGTTCTAACACAGGTGTCTCTAAGTACAAGTGCAGGTGGATTTATGATTACATAAAGGATAAACTACTACTGTACAGTATACTGTATACATTTTATCAGGAGAGATACACTATACAGAACCTTATTATCTGTTACATACAATACTAATATATTACACTGTAGTAGTAGTAGAAGTAAATTACTTAGGTAATACTGGTAGGCCGACAAACTTCTCTGTTAGGGTGCCTGTGATGAAAGAATGCTCCATAACTGAAAACAACTGCAACACATTTTACTGTAATAAGAGCAGTGTGCTGTACCCTACTGTATAGGGTGCGATTATCGAAGGTGTTTTATAGTGTATGCTGTAGAAGGAAAACTGATGAATTCTGGTAGTGATCCAGATGTTAGGGAACACAAGTTTGAGTGAGTGAATGAATTGCTGGTACTGATGCGTCTGTAAAAGGAGGACAGAAATCTGAGAGAGTGAATCATTTTCACTGTTGGTGTGACACAAGCAGGCACATACTGGAATGGAATGACATGGGAGGCATATGCTTCTCCCCTCCATTTTTGGCAGACCAATAATCACTCATTCATTTTCTTTTCCCCCCAAATATATGCAATACACATCTCATATATATGTTACTGATAAATAATTTCAATGTAAAGAGGGATTTCATAAAATTTTTCTGAATAATTTGATAATGTGAGTCAGCATGACTTCAAACTTGTGGTAATGCAGCTAGGAATCACACCCCTCCTCCTCCTTCTTCCAAGTGCTGGATCCAACCTCAAACAAGGGTTTCTGGTAACCTCATGGTAGCACAATAATCTATACACATGGGGTTATGAAAGGAGCTGCTAATGAATGGTGAAGGAGGGTTAATTTCACATCTGATGTATGTAGATGATGCTGTGCTCCATAATATGTATTCCATAAGGCCTTGGCAGTTCAGAATTCTGTGCATGACTAAGCAGCAAAGGCCAAAAGTGATTTCATAGTAGAGTAGATATAAGTACTGGGATGACAGAGACAGGTGACTTGTGTGATACAGTGACAAATGGAGGCAGACCAGAGGTAGTGAGGGAGGGAAGTATGAAAAGAAGATATGACTTTGGCTTCAAACAGAAAAATTATTAGCACTATGAAAGTTTCTATACCGGTATAGAAAACTAAGTACTGTACAAGGGCTGAAAGTGGAATGCATGAAGGTGTGTTAGTACCCATATTAATGTATGGATGGAGAGTGCAGTGTGGTATTGGTCCAAAAAGTCAATATGGCTATGGATGTGGAGCTCAACCCCTAAAATCCGACGACGTATTTTTCTATTTTAATGTTATTTACATGCAATTATATTCAGCTTGAGGGATATCTTGTGGTGAAGGGAATAAAAAAAAAAGAAAAAAAAAGCTATCACTGAGTAAGTACAATCATTTGAAGATGAAGAACGCTAAGAACTTCCAACATTTCCATGAAAATACAGGGGTGGGGGGGGGAACTACAGGACTCAATAAACTCACCACAAAAGTTGGTAAACTCTATGGATTCATGATGCCACATTTCACACACCATATCTGCAAATGTGTGTACTTGTATGATTTGATCTTCTAACTTCATAAACCTCTTTATAAGGCCTAAATTAAAGAAAAAAAAATGAGGATGGTGTTGGGTGATATTTGCCCAAGGAACAAGTTAACTAGTAAGGAAAAACAGGAATGGCACCCAATCTGACTAGTGTTTGGAAGAAAAATCTAAGCAAATATAATGCGGTCTCCACCACACAATCAAAACAATACATCACGTCTTGATTGAAAGGGTTCTATCTATCTATCTATCTATTGCCAGACGCCTCAATCCCGAACGGGGTGGCCACAAACAAATCGCCTCCATGTCACTC
>JAGKTI010016763.1:0-19134 GCA_018397915.1 Birgus latro
GAGGATGAGATGGAGGGATGGAGTGGAGAGGTATATGAGAGAGGGGGGTGTGAGTTGGGAGCGTGGTAGTGAAATGGCAGGGGACAGAGTGACATGGAGGCGATTTGTTTGTGGCCACCCCATTTGGGATTGAGGCGTCTGGCAATAGATAGATAGATAGAACTTCTAGTTCACGTTGATTCATGGCCATCTTAATAATGCAGCACCTTTTGAGTGAAACAAATTTAAATAAGAAATGGCTTTACCTGAACAGTTCTGCTTGTGTTATCAGTAATCTGATAAATCAGTTAGTTGATTGTATTTGTTATCTGAGAAATTCTTTTGTTTCTCTAAAAAAAGCAGTGATAGATTGGTAGAAAGAGAAACAAAAGAAACTAAAGTTGAAAGTCTACAAAGCTTTCTGCTTCGAAAGAAAACTGAACAAAAAAGAAACTGAATTAAAGAGATGTTCATTTTGAAATGTCCAGATGTATTTTGTTTAAATGAGTGGGGGTCATAGGCAGTGGGAAATGCAGACTGAGGAAGACAGTTCCAGTGCTGATCACTTGCTTACATAAAGGACTGCAAGTACCTATACCAGTCAACTCTTCCATGAGAGAGTTGGACAGAAAAGGGGTGAATGTGTTTAAGTAGATGGGTGTTGCATACCTGTCTTATGGGGAGGAAATTGAGTAGAAAGTTTAGAAGAATAGTGACTTGAATGGTATCACTAGAAGAAAGCAAGATGCAGCATTGTGACAAAGAGAAATGGGGTGATGGGAGTTGGTGAGAGGAGGGGAGTTTATGAGATGAAAAGTCTTTCAAATGCATCCTATTTAGATGAACCATGTGTGGAGATCCTCCCACAATGAGATGTACTCCAAAAACATGGGTAAATAAGGCCCTTGTAAAGGAGGTGCATGGTAGGACAGTGGATGTGGGAGTGGCTTTAATGAATGAGGATGAGATGTGGAAGATTCCGGTGTTGTTGGATGCTGATGATACAGTACTGTTGAGTGAAGATGAATGGGAGTTGCAAGGTTTGGTGAATGAATTTGGGACTATGTAAGAAGAGGAATCTGAAAGTCGATGTGAACAAGAGTAAAGTTATGGTGTTTGAAAGGAATGAAGTCACAGAATGCACATTGAGGTTGGATGGTGAGGATATGGAGAATGTGAGTGCATTCAAGTACTTGGATAGTGTGATGAGTAAGGATGGAAGTTTTGGGAATGAAATACTTGAAAGGGTACAGCAGGGAAGGAAGGTTGTTGGTTCACTGAAAGCAGTGATGAGAAATAGGGAGGTGAGCATGGAAGTGAAAAAGTTGTTACATGACAGTATTGTGATACCAACTTTGGCATATGGAAGTGAAGCTTGGACCCTGTTGGAAGGACAGAAGTCAAGAGTGAGAGCAGTGGAAATGAGTTACTTGAGAGGAGCATGTGGAGTGACATGGAGAGTTGAATGAAGAAGTGAAGGAACGTGGATGGATGTGGATGTCGTTGAGAAGATTAGGAGAAATACACTGAGGTGGTTTGGACAT
Source organism: Birgus latro (assembly GCA_018397915.1). NCBI lineage: Eukaryota > Metazoa > Arthropoda > Malacostraca > Decapoda > Coenobitidae > Birgus > Birgus latro. Next base: position 1,524 of record JAGKTI010016763.1, read on the forward strand.
GTGGAGAGAGTGGAGAGTGAAAGACTGAGTAAGAGGGTGTATGCAGGTGGGGTGGAGGGAGGGGAAGACCGAGGATGTGGTGGAGGGATGGGGTTGAGAGGTATATGAGGGAGGGGGGAGTGAGGTGGGGGAAGGGTAGGCAAATGGTGGGTGACAGAGCAACTTGGAGGCATTTTGTCTGGGGCCACCCTTTGCAGGATTAGGGCATCGGGCTATAGATAGATAGTAACAAAATCAGCAGCTACAGTTAATATCATAAATATCCATTTTTTACAATATACTGTACAGCACTGTGTGACACCTTGACCAAGTGTGTTATCCTTGGTGACATATCTAGTCCATGATAAAGAACCGTAACAACCTGTCCTATATTACCCTTTCAAGGTGTAGTAGGAGCCTGAGGCTAGGCTATTCTGTCCATCTTGGTACATTTTAGGGTAAATGACTAGCCTGCAGCCAATACTGGTATTCATCCATCCATCATCCAGTCCTATGCTGCCCCATGAGGAGCATAGGAACCCACAGCCAGATAAATTTGTCCTGACATTTAAGATGAGAGTGACCAGCCTCACTTATCCCTGAGTGGCATTACGTGAGCAATAAACTCCAACCACCCCTTGAATATCGACCTACACAGGATCAATCCGACTGGAGTGCCTTAATTACTCACTAAACCACCAGGCACCATAATTTGGTTATATGGTTACCACTCAGTGCAGTAAATGGTTTCCTGGTGTACAGGAAACCATTTGGCTTGTCACTCAGTGTAGAGTTACCCATAGGCAGAAGGAAGAAGAAAGAGCGAAGGAAAGAAAGACAGAAGAGAAAGTGTAAAGTCGCCTGTAGGCAGAAGGAAGAGGAAAGAATAAAGGAAAGAAAGAAGAGAAAGGAAGGAAGAGAGAAAAAGACAGACTTCCAAAGGAGTACTACATCGAGTGAGTGAATGGTGAGCGCCCCCACCTACCACCTACTGGTATTCCATGACACAAAAAACTTTGTCACTCTTGGAGGATTGAACCTATGCACATGGCCATGTTATCACTGTAGTTTAGTTGTTATGACCACTGTCATCATTAACAGAACCAGTCATCCAAAACCATTTTAATGCAAGGGATACCAATACTGTACCAGCTTCTCCATCAAAGTACATTTGCAGTAGGGAGTGATGTCACAGATCCCATTAATTGGCAGTGGACTTTATGACATTACAGTATTTAATAATGTGACTGTATATGTGAAAACATTAAGGTAGTAACTATTACCTGAGCCTGTACCCTGTACTGTGTAATGCTTAGGTGGCCCTGAGGAACTTGGTGTCAACTAAAATGAGGCTGCAACATGGAGCGTGTTCTTCACCAGGTAACTGTTCACTGTTACCCCTTTAGCCAGTGGGAGTTGTTGTTGTTTTATTCGTACTGCCTCCAGATGATTGTATAGAAAACAGGAAAACCTCTTATATGCAGGGGTGATCATGAAGACTTTAATCTGATGCCCTTTGTCATAGAAGTTTACCCCAACATGAATAAACTTTTCTTGAAACAGCACGAATAAACCAACAGAACACACCATACAATTCAGGGTTTTTTATAAATAAGTATGCAGCAAACATAATGGCTTCTGAACTCTTAGGAATTGTGTGAATTGAGCAGATTTGTTGGAGAACAAATGTAAATCCTAATGAGCTTAATGACACAACTCTAAGCTCAAAACAGCTGTACTTTTCAGTGAGGAATATCTGCCATTACAATGAACTGATGCATAGTAAATGTATAAGAGAAACTTTGTAAATGTCCTTAAAAAGCCTTACTTGCTACATTTTGCAGCCTCTGTCACTACATGTGTCCTTGATTTACCCACACACTCTTCCAGGTTCATTTAGAAGTAAGATATTCAACTGTGTTTAATGCAGCTTAAGCAGAGCTAAATAAAACTTTTAAGTTTCACCAACTTACCAGAACAGTCTGTGATAAAGAACTAAAATGGTGACTCTAAAATACACTCATGAATGACTAAAATATTGACTGTAAAAGGCACAACTGAATGACTAAAATATATAATCTTTCTCATTCACATCTTTAGCATCTCTGAGGAGCAGTGGATTCATATCATGCACTTACTAAACTTTGGACTATAGCATTGGGTTCCATTAAAGCATCGTTAATGGCAGTAATGTAGAGAAATCCCACAGGATCAATTTAAATTCGTGGATTAAAAATGTATGGTTGCTACTCAGTAAGTCTAGACGTTCACGGTTTGTTCTTTTATATCTCCAAGGATTTTAACTTGATGCCTGTCAGGTGACAAAGGTCTTGTGACCTTTTATCCCCTTCACTGGGAGAGATCTTTTGTAAACTGAATGTAATCATCTGGCAGTAGCAGAATAGCTATGATAAGTAAAATACTGAAGAGAGTAGGAGTGTAGCTTTCTGATTTTCCCTTAACTACTTTTGACTCTCACATTTGAACACTTTTGCACCACCCTCATGGTAATCATGTCACCCAGGTGGCAAGGCCCATGTACAGTAATCACCCTCAGGAGTTATAACTCTGTCCATCCATCATCCAGTCCTACATTGCCTCATGTGGAGCATAGGAGTCTGGGGCTAGGCAAGTTGGTCCTGACATTAAGATGAGAGTGACCAGCCTCACTCATCCCTGAGTGGCATTATGTGAGCAGTAAACCCCAACCACCCTTTTGATATAAACCTTCACCGGCTCAATCCAATTGCAGTGCCATAATTACCCACTGAACCACTAACATCCACAGTTACCTCCTTCCCATGGCTGGACTGCATGATCTCTCTTGAATATGGCATACTCCTAACTGGTTATACTTTTTCTTTTTTTTTTAAGAGCAATTTTTTGTGGTCTTTCAGGCTTTGATTCTTACTCCTTTGCATAAAAAAAAAAAAAATCCACTAAGTCTCTTACATAGCCATGTTCCAGCCACCATATTCAATGTAATTACCACAAACCTCATTCTTACATGTGGCACTAGGCCTCTGTCCACCTTCCATAAACACGCTTTGTTCACTCCAGTAATCATAATCTCTGTATTCATCACATCCTTTATTTAACCTCTAGTCTATATACCCTTCCTCCCATTTCCTTAACTTGTCCATGGTACATTCTTTGCCTTAAACAGTCAACCTCCCATAACTCATCTCTGAAATCCCAGAGCAGCATTTTGTGCATCATGATAAACAGAAGGAAACTCAAGATTAACTTCTGGTGCACACCCACCTTTACTGTAAACACCCCACTTTGTACACCACCCACACTCATGCATGGTTTTAAATTTCATATATATATATTTTTAGTTCTGTGCATATGAGTCACTTCCAGTCCCAGTTTTTTCATTGTCTGCTAACTGCTATATGACCACTTTGGGTACCCAGTTGAATTCCTTATTTTTTAAATCCACAAAAACTAGATAGAATTTTCAGTTTGTATTCTTGGGAACTTCCGTATTTACCTGTTTATAAAAATAACATCCATTGTACACCTCATCCTAAATCCAAATGGAACTTCATCAGTGTTGAACATTACTTTTATATTAAATATTAAATTCACGGGATTATAATAAAAATTATACACTTTTGTGGAAGGGGATAAATAAGGATATATAGTGGACATTCCGTAGCCTTTCACTCACCTGTTGGGCCTAAGTTGAATTCTTGGAAACTTAAGCAAAATAATTAAGATATAAATAAGTCACTGAATGATTGAATGAATAAAAACTGTGTATAAAAGTTATATGCAGTGGTTAGTACAGGTATCCAAATCCAGTTGAGATGTTGGAGCTGAAAGCAAGATTACCATAGTCTTGCGAAGTAAACTTTAAGATATTCAGTAGATAGTATATTAAAAAAATAAATAAATAAATAAAAATGGTATGCTGTGCCTTCCTTTTCCATCCTTACGTTTGAAATTGGAAATTTTCTAAAAGTTTCCTTAGTAACTTTTTATGTATGAGTATGCCCGCTGTTTTGTGATAATGCATAATAAGGATGGAACTTAATGTAATGTATGAAATACATTGTAGAGCCTCTTCAATATTCTGCCCCTCCCCCTGGCTGCAGGGAAATTGTATTCAGAATATCATATCTAATGAAGATCTCTGTTTGGTAGTTCAGAGCTTTTCTTAACTGCACAAGTAACACTGTCTTATGAGCTCCTCTGTGTGCAGAATAGCCAGGCTCTGAACAAACTCCGTAGCACTGGGTGACAGAAAATCATTTGATGTGAGACCTTGGCTACGAATATATCAACCCAGGCGTAGGATTAGATGGTTAGCAGAAACTATATAGGACAGCTTACAGGAACATGGAAAGATGGATGCATGAATTGGCAGATGTAGAGAAAGTGTGAGAGAGGGAGGAATGAAGGAAAAAAGGAAGAGATGAAAGAAGGATGCATGGAAGGAAGGAGAAACTAATGTATGACTAAAGTATACATTTAGACAAAGTTGTTAGCAGTAAAGATGCTTATTATAAAGCTCCAGTTGCCTGGGTATGGATACTTTTTTGTAAGCATTTCACAATTACGTATGTGGGATTTCTCTACTTGCTGTGTGTTGCGGACAGCCCTTCTTGGTAGCCGAGCAAAGGGTGCCAAACAAGTTCTCCCAGGCCTTGGTGCTTGGGCTCTTGAATCTCAAGGAAGTGACCATTGAAGAACTTGGTGGCATGGGCAACTATACCACACTGCATGCCCACACCAACCACACTTCATCTCTCTTAGTCTCTCTTTTTTTCTCTACTTTTGCTCTCACCTCCCCTCTTCTTTCCTTTCTCCCTTCTCTTTAACTTTTCTTTTTTTTTTTCCTTCCCTTATCTTTACCTTCCTTTACCTTACATTTCCTTATCTTCTTATTTCCCCTCCCCTCCCCTCCCCTCCACCACTTTCTTATCCAACTCTTTCTCTTCCCAATCTTTTTCTTATTTCTCATTCTTTTTTCCACCTTTTTCATGTTATTTTCCCCTTCACTTTTTCTTCCTCTCTTCAACTTTCTTTCCCTGTTTTTTCTCCTCCCCCCTGAGTTTCCTAACAGTCTGCTTTTATCTTCATTATGATATTCCCCCTATTTTCTTTCCTCTCCAAGACTGTTATCTTCTGTCCTACCTCACTTTCTACTCAACTCCCTCCATTCTCATTTTCTACACACAGTCTTCACCTCCCTCGCACTCTCTCTTCCCTCCCACACTTTCTTCTCCCATCCTCCCACTCTCTTCCCTTCCACATTTTTTTCTCCCATCCTCCCACTCTCTTCCATCCCACATTTTTTTTTCTCTCATCCTCCCACTGTCTTCCATCCCACACTTTCTTCTCCCATCCTCCCACTCTTCCCTCGTGCACTTTCTTCTCCCATCCTCCCACTACCTTCCCTCCCACATTTTCTCCTACCTTCCCGCTCTTCTCTCCGTCTTTCCCTTTGTCTGTCGTTATATACTTTCTCACATACATTTCACATTTCTGTCCACATTTTATCATTTTTCCTCTCACATTGCCTGCTTTTCTGTTGTTTTTTTTTTCTCTCTCTCTCATTTCCTTTTCCTCCTCCTCCTTCCCCACTGCCCACTCTGTACCCCTCACGGACTCTTCTACCCCTTTAAGTCTTTCCTCCCTCCCTCCTTCTCTCCTCATCTCCCACTTTGCCCCCCTCACACGGAATCTTTCCTCTGCTCCTCCATATCTTTTTTCCCTGACTTTGATTTCTCTCCCCACCTCCTTTACTGTGACCACAAAACTCCACTACACCTGCATCTCTTTCTTCTTTCCTCCTCTTCCTCTCTTCTACTCTGCCCCCTTCACACTCTCTCCTTACTCTCCAAATCTCTTCCCTCCCTCTCTTCACTTCCCTCACTTTCTCTCTCCATCTCTCCACAAAACTCATCTGCTTCATCATTCCTTCCTTCACTCCCTCTCTTTCTTTTTCCCTCCTCCCACTCTTCTACTTTTCCCTCCCTCTCTCATTTCCCTCTCCCACATTTCCTTCCCTCCCTTTCTCTTTTCTCCCTCCCAGTCTACCTCACTCACACAAACTCTCTCTCCTACCTCTCTGAATCACTCTCTCTTCCCGCTCTTTCTCTCCCCACCTTGCACTCTGTCTCACCGGCTTTACAGAAATACCTGGATGAGGCGAGAGACTTCTGGGGTCAACCCTATGTCCAGCAGTACAGTTCAGAAGTATGCATGACCTCTTCTTGTTAAGCCTGCTGTTCGCACTGCTTCAGTTCGCATTGTTTTGCCGGCTGTTTGATTTGCTTGCCTTATATAGTATCCTTGTTTGGGTTGGCCTGCTTGCTGTTTTGATTATGTTTTGTTGTTTGGGTGTTTTTCATGTGTAATTGTTTGTTTCCTGGTGTTTAAAGCTTGAATAAGCTGTGATGTAGTGTAAATAGGTGTCGGACTTGCTGACTTCTTTTGCTTGCTGTGTTATATGCATGTTTGGTGTACAGTACTGTATATGCTTGTGCTTTATTTCTTTGACATGCACTATACTAGTACAGTATAAGGATTATGTAGATCCTTTGACTGTTACCATTTTATTTATCAGTTACCATTGACCTTCTTTTTTTTTAATGACTTTTACCAGCGTTTATTGTATGTCTAAATTTTCTGCTTCACATTAGACTTTGATAGTTGAAGTAAGATCTTTATAAAAGTGTGATAATGGAATAATAGTTGACAAGAATTAGGGATTGTTAAATTGATTAGTTTTGAGGGTATGCTATTCCAGATTATACTTTATACTTGCACTGTTACTTTCAAAATACCTTTATATGTAGGTCCAGGTAAATGAAAAAAAATGAAAACCCAACACTCAAGGCTCCATGAATATATTATACAGACGTCTCTGTATTTTCCACTAGACACAAACTTCTCATCCAGATTCATACAGTCCTACCCACATCCTTCCAATTTTTTAGGCCCTGACATTATCTCCTTCTTTATGCTCAATTTTTGCTGTGATAAAAGTTGTTGCCATTCTCAGTGCTTTTTTTTACATATATTTTGGGTCAAGCAGCAAGATAGCTATGTGTGCTGTTTTGTTATGTTTGTGTGATGACCTGGGGTGGTATTCTCAAACATATTTATGACCAGCTACATCTTGTGGAAGGTTTTGGCACTTTTCCTTTCATTGTCCTCCCTGCACGAACAGCAAACAGCTGAAGATAATTTCCCTCTCAAAACTAAAATTTAGACTGCATTAAAGAACAAGACATGGAAAGAGTGTAGTCCCCTTGTTCTTCCAGTAAGTCAAAAACAGAGTTACAAGAGGGAATTGATCATAAAAATGTTTTTGTATTCTGGGCCCCTGTGTACAGATTTTAGTACTGCCATAGTTGAGGACCAGCCACCAGGACAGCTTCAGTTAATGGATGTGTTCTGAGTGGCATAAGAGGCCTCATAGTGTCTCTTCCTCAGCAATTTATTTTGCCTATCACACCTTAGTATTGTCTTGTATCTTAGTTATATGGATTTAATGTTGATATATTTGCATTAATAACATACAAGAAGAGATAACTTACAAGAAGATATTGAGGTATAATGTGCTGAATAGATTGCAAAGGAAGAGATGGTATGAAATATCTAGAGCCACTTAGAATCTATCCCTTTAGATATTTGTGAGAGGATATTCCTGAACCCACTGGGTAAGTGGGATTTGCATAAATATGCCAATAATATTGTTGTTTAAATGCGTGGAAGTTAACTAATGTAGGTGAAATATTATGTGACTTAATTACGGTACAGTAAAACCTCACTATAATGGACTAATTGGGGCCCAAGCTATTCCAAAAGCGAAATTCTGATAAAAGCAACATCTGAACTTCCCACTTCTAACCCGAACTTTTTCTGATATATCAGACATAAGTCCAGATCGCACCAACAGTTTTTAAACTGTTGTCACTACCATTGCAGTACTGTACTGTATTATACATTCATTACAATAGTCAAATGGTATAATATAATTTATATAATAATGCTGTAATGTACACTGATAAACATGCCTTTTATTTACCTTATTTTGGTGAACATAGCTGAAGTGGTTAGGCAGTCCAGACTGCTTCTGGCTTTATGAAACTTTTACCGATATATAAGAATTTAGTCCGGTAACTCCTTGATTCCGATAAAAATGAACTCCAGTCCATTGAAGTCTTTTATATCGATGTTTTACTGTACTGGTGTTCATTAGCATTTATATTAGTGCAGTGTAGAACAGTATATACTAGTACTAAAAAGTATCAGAAGTAGTAGTGATAGTGGTAGTTGGAGTCCCAGGCTCATTAGCATGTGAACTTAGTACACTGCAGGCTACAGATGCCCTCTTCCTACAGTCCACCATCCTCCTTTCAGGGGATAGGAAGTGAGCTGGTGGGCCTTTGTTAACCCAGGTAGCTCCACTTCCCAATTATATTAATGCTACCATGTGAAAGCACCCCTCTCCAGCACCAGTGTCTGATGTGATTGGATTAGTTTTGAGGAAGATGATGATCAGTTGTTTGGTGCAGTGTACGAGTAGTTTGTGAAGCAGATAGCAAATATGATTCATATTCTTTTTAGTGAATAGACTAAATTTGTGGGCCCAAATCACAGTAGCTACTACAAACCAATAGTTTCCTAAGCTTGTAGTAATGAAATTTACAGCATTAATCATTACCAAGAGATATTCTTCATTCATTTATTTATGTTAGATGAAGAGAAATATTTCTTCTATGAACTATATGGAAAATATGTGATTTGCCTTGAGGACTTAAGGATATGGCCATCTGTATGTTTCAGATTATTCCCATCATATAATCAGACAAAACCTAAATTCAACAGATCAAGCATGAAGTATAAGAGATGTAATTTTTGTCATAGGCTGTATTTTAGTTTGTTTTAACCACTTCAGTTTGAGATTTTTTTTTGTAACTCTAAATTAACATTTCAGTACAAAATACCTGTTCTGATCTAAATAAACAGTAAGTAAGATGCAGTCATGTTGAAGGGACAAGTGAACACATCTTTTTCCCCTAAATAGATCATTGTTAGGACTGAATGATGGATGTGTGAATGATTTTGTTGTTGTTGGAGTTAAATTATAATGTCTGTTTGCACTGAAGTGGTTAATGATCAGTGGTAGGAATATGAGTGGAGAGAGAGACACTGGTACCACGACATCCCTACTGCTGCATGCATGGTCATCCCCCCCTCCCCCCCAGATCAGCCTTTGGGCAGGGTCAGCACAGTACAAGTATATCCTTTACACTCAAGGTTCCTTATGGTTGTAATGTACGGTAACATCTTGATTGATTAATATTGACTATGATATAATTAGAGACAATCAGCTGGTGTACAGTTACAGATATTTTTATCCCCAGAAATTTGTGATACACCAAAATTTTCTCTGTGGTACTAAATATGGAATTGTCATAGCCCTTTCATGTCATCTATAATACATTCAAGACTTTATGAAAAGACAAAAAGTAACATTTTAGCGGTAAATCAAGGACTTTAAATTAAAGTTTTTGTGCTTCAGTATTTTTGTAACACAGAAAGATGTGATGAAGAACTCAAATTTATACAGTGTTGCGATCGATTTTAAAGGACATACCAACCACCGTAGGTAACAATTTACCAAGTAGTACTCCATTTTGAAGTAGGTGAAGCCAGTACAGTACTCTCCTGAAGGATGATGCATGTGTATTTGTTTGTATGAGTGTGTGGCAAAGAAACTTAGATAATTTCCTCATCAGTTAGAGCTTGTTCAGGACATAAACTAGACTGAATTTATTCTAGCAAAAATGGATTTACATGTTGCTGATATTAGGGCAACAGAAGAGCATCATGTTAGGTAGACATTGCTTCATTACAAGTTAGTGATGTGTTTTCAATATAACAAATTTCTCCTTACAGTTGGTTCTATAAATTAAGGAAATTGGTAGATAAACTGTATTCTTTAGGTAGCGGTGGAGTTTTGATAGTGATTTCTTCTGTATCATAGTGTTGACTGAGGATAGAGAAAAGGAATTGAAAAGGGTAACTTATATTTAGAACATACTGTATTTCAGAGAATAAGCAAGGCTATGTAGGGCTTTCATAAATACATAGTGTAATGATTGTACACATTTTGTATATGATGATGTGAGACTGTAGTAACTTGCTTAATAATTATTTTTCCTGTATAGATAGTTACTAGTTAGATACTGTAGTAACATATTATTCTGTGTAGTAAGTGCTGTTTCCTCCAATCCGATAAAAGATAAGCGTGAGTATTAATCTTTTGATGACCAGGAATAATTTCAGCTGCATGAAGTCTTCTTGGGTTAGCCTGAACAGAATACAGTACCTAATAAAGTCTGCAACAACAAACGTGTTAATAAGAATGGTTTATAATCTCTTAAAGAGTGCTTTTGGTTATTAAGCAAATTCACAGCAGTTAAGGGAAAACAGATAATGAAATCATCATGTTTGTCATCTTTCTGTGTTATTACAGTGTTCACTTTTTTCAGTCTTATATTTTTATAATATTTAAGCACAAAGTTTTATGTTACTCAAGAACAGAATAGAATTCTTTGAAATTTGTTCCCATATGCTATAATTCATGCTGCAAACAGTGGATTATAAGAATATCATGAGGATGGAGGAAAGCTGATTTACTGCACATTGCTAAAAATTTTTGTTTAAGGTGGCATAAAACAAAGCCCCTGTTTAGCCAGTCAGGTGCTTATGTTTGTGTACTCTCACCTGGGTAGCACACAGACTAACACACTGACATACTTACATACAGTTTTTGTTTTGAATGATGAGTGAATGGATTTATGATGGATGTATTGAACTTTTGATTGCTACTCTTACTTATATATTTTCTGTGTGTGTGTGTGTGTGTGTGTGTGTGTGTGTGTGTGTTTGTTTGTGTGTTTTAATACTGAGTACTCTTGATAGTTCCTCTTTCTGACATACATACAGAAATTGTTTTGACATCTTGAATGATGAGAGAATGGTTGTGTGACTGCTTTACTGTATTTTTGACTTCTCTTACTTTCATGATTTTTTTTTTTTTTAAGATGTTCCCACTTTTGTGAAATATTTTTCTTTTTCAAATTTTCTCAACTGGTATACAGTATTTTTGTGAGTACTCTTGTTAGCTTCTCATAGTTTCATATTTTTGCTTTTTTTTTTATAATTTATTTTTTATTCTTCTTTTTATAAAAAGAGAACATGGATCTAGGATGTTAATGATCAATTTTATTTTGATGATAATGAGATAGAGTGTGTGCACATGTGTTTATGAGCTAAACATAGCACAGGATAGTGGATGAAAGCTGTGTGTGTGTGTGTGTGTATGTATGTGTGTGTGTGTGTCTGCCTGCTCACGTGCACACTTTGTGTCCATCTATGTTGTACAAAGCAAACATAAGCTTATAGTTGTACACAAATGTGTCCATCACTAATACAGTATATGTATCATCCATACATTGGCTATACAGCAGCAATGTATGGAGATAAACTAGTCAGTGAAGAAGTAAGTGAGTTATATATGAAATAAGTGTAGAATATAGAAGTACTCATTTGGCTGATTTACTTACACTTATTACTTTTCCCCCGTACCCCTTCCTTCTCCCCTTCTTTTGTTCTACCCAATCCTGCCTTACCCTATCCTACCCCACTCTTCCCTATCCTGCCCCCATATTTATACCCATACCCTTACCTTGCTCTTGCTTACCTAACCCTGCCATACCTTATGTTTCATTTCCCTTCCTTCCCCTCTCAATCCCTCCTGTCATTTTCCTTTTGCCTCCCTTCACTCCTTTCATCTTCCCTATCCTGCTTCATCCATCCCATATCATCCAACCCCACTCTGCCTCACCCTGTCCTGTCCCACCCCACACTGCCCCTTCCCATCCCACCCCACACCTCACAGACACGGCAGCCAGTGTTCGTACAGCTGCTCCATGCTGTGTATAGGGTGAGCCAGGCAGTCATGGGGCACCAACGCGTCAACGTTGAGAACTGCATTAAGACTCTCACTGAAGTTGGTTAGTCATTATTTTGTTTGCATCTAGACTCTCACTGAAGTTGGTTAGTCATATTCTTTTATTAACCTCTTCATTACCGAATTCCACACATGTATACGTCTGCATACATAAAAAAAAGTTCGGCTGAGAAACCGAATTCACTCATGTATACGTGCATATACATGAGATAGATAGGGACATGCAGGGGAGCTAAATACTCGGTTTGGGCTGAAATAATGATGCCACGTGTTGTGACTGAACGGCAACCAACTATGACGTCATGCACCCCTGTCATGGCTCTGGCATGTGTCATAGATTTATGCCAATGAGCTCAATTTGTTTGAGGGCATATTGTATAATATATATTTTGATTTTATTATATATATATACCTATGTAATGTGATATAATATAGAACAAATGTGATTGTTGGTATCAGCTCATGATTGCCTAGCAACGAGTCCGGTGTTGCTGTACCCGTGGGTGGGGGGAGGGAGGGAGGGAAACACGTGCTTGCAGGACAGTTACCCCATTTCCTCGTGATAGGAGATACGCAGGATTGCCATGGCGTCGTCTGACAGTGAAAGTGATGTGGAAATGGAATGGGATAGTGAACTGGAGGGGTCAGATGACAATGAGAGTCAGTCTGACTCAAACGAAGATTACAAGCAGAGTGAATGGGAAATCCGGTTTGAGGGGGGAGTGGGGAGCGGCCAGGGGTCGGGGGGGGGAGGTCGGTAACGAAGGGGTTAATTTGTTTCCATCTAGACTCTCAGTGAAGTTGGTTGGTTGTATTCTTTTATTAATTTGTCTGCATGTAGATTTTCACTGAAGTTGGCTGGCTATTAATTTGTCTGTATCTAGACTTTCTCTGATGTACAGTAAACTCTCTCTCTGGCTGTTTGTTATTCTTCTATTTTTGCTTGTCTCTGGGTATCATTATGTCATTTTTCTATATGCATATTTGTTTGTTTCATTGGGTGTTGATATGCTATTTTATTTGTGTATGGTAAGTGCCCCTGTGTCTGTCATTCTGTCTGTCTGTGTACTGATCTTTGTGTCTCCTAAATGTCAGTGTGTCTGCTTTGCTGTTTATTTGTTTATTAAATTGTTTGTGGTGTGTGTGTGTATTTACCTAATTTACCTAATTGTGATATACAGGAAATGAGCTACGCTCGTGGGGTCCCGTCTCTGTTTCTCAATAAGACAGATTTTGCCTTAAACTCGTTTAAGTTTTTAGACTGGACGATCTCTTTGTCCTGGCTATTACACAGGTCTATGCATCTATAAGGAAAGTTATATTTCTTGATGTCCTTCAAGCAGCTTGGCTTCTTTAGTTTCATTCCATGTCCCCTTGTTACCCTCTCATCCCACACAAACAGATTTTCTCTGTCAATTTTATCTACTCCTATCATGGTCCTGATCACTGCAATCATGTCACCCCTGTCTCTCCTTTCCTCTAAGGAAGGCAAATCCAGCCTTTCCAGCCTCTCTTTGTTCAACAAATCTACCAGACTGGGGGCCCTCTTGGTTGCTGTTCTTTGTATTCTCTCAATCTTGGTTATATCTTTCTTTTTGTGTGGAGACCACACTACTGCTGCATATTCTAACCTGGGGCGGATCATGGCCTCTATCAATTCTTTCATCATCTTCTCATCCATGTAATGAAATGCTACTCTTATATTGGTCAAGAGTTTATATGTCTCTCTAACTATCATATTTATGTACTTTTCAGGTGACAAACTATCCTGGACCAGCACTCCCAAATCTTTCTCTTCTCTCGCTTTTCTAATTGGTTCATTACCCATCATATAATTCAGTGATGGCCTCTTGGTACTTTTACCCATTTCCAATATTTTACATTTTTTTGCGTTGAATTTCATTTCCCACATCCGGCTCCAATCATGTATCCTATCCAGATCCTCCTTGCATCATCAGCAAACAGGCTTGTGTAACTGTTCATTCCATCCACCATATCATTTACGTATATCAGAAACATTATTGGTGCCAACACCAAGCCCTGTAGGACACCACTTTTTACTTCCATCCATCCAGATGTCCTGTCCTTTATTACTGTCCTCATTTGTCTGTCATTCAAAAAGTCTCTCATCCATTCCAGGAGGCTTCCCTTCAGTCCTCCGATATTCTCTAATTTCCAGATTAGTCTCTTGTGGGGTACCTTGTCGAAGGCCTTCTCCAGATCTTAATACACACAATCCACCCAACCGTCTCTCTCCTGTAGCACGTCAATCGCCCTTGAGTAGAAGCTCAACAAGTTGGAAACACATGACATTCCACTTCTGAATCCAAACTGACTTTCAGTCAAAATATTCATCTCTTCCAGATATTTTATCCATCTATCTTTCAGGATTCTCTCACAGAATTTCGGGACCATGCTGGTTAGGGACACTGGTCTATAATTCAGGGGTTCTTCCTTGTTTCCTCCCTTATAGATTGGTACCACATTTACCCTCTTCCATTCCCGAGGCACTTTCCCCTCTTCCAGGGAACACACAATTAAATTGTGAATCTTATCCACCTGTTGTTCTCTGCATTCCTTCAGTACACAATTAGAGATTCCATCCGGTCCTGGGGCTTTCCTTACATCTTGAGTTTCCAGTAATTTATACACTTCCCGCACTTCCACTTTTATATCTTTTATCACTACATTTCTAATCACTCCCTCCCCCTCCACAAACTCCCTTTCCTTAGTGAAAACCGACTGGAAACATTTGTTCATTATTTCAGACTAACAAATGAGGAAGTGAAGGAGCGTTGTGGTGTGGTTGAGGACGTGATGGGAAGCGTTAGGAGAAACACGTTAAGGTGGTTTGGGCATGTGGAGAGGATGGAGAGTGAAAGATTGATGAGGAGAGTGTATGTGAGTGTGGTGGAGGGGGCGAGAGGCAGGGGGAGGCCGAGGATGAGATGGAGGGATGGGGTGGAGAGGTATATGAGAGAGGGGGGGTGTGAGTTGGGAGCGTGGTAGTGAAATGGCAGGGGACAGAGTGACATGGAGGCGATTTGTTTGTGGCCACCCCGTTCGGGATTGAGGCGTCTGGCAATAGATAGATAGATAGAGTGCCGCATCCTCTTTCTACTTTCAGTTTGGTGATTCCTTCCTTTTGCTTCAATTTGCCATTAACAAATCTATAAAACAGTTTGGGTTCATCTTTACATTTGTCAATTATACCTTTTTCAAAGTTCCTTTCTTCCTCTCTACATATTCTTGTATATTCATTTCTAGTTCTTTTATATTCTTCCTTTGTTCTGTTATTACCTCTCTTTCTCCATTTGTTCGATGCAATGTCCCTCTCTTTTTTTGCTGTCATACACCTATTAAACCACTCCTTTTTCCTGTTTTCTTTCCCCCTTACTCTTGGCACATATTTTTCCACTCCCAAATTATCTATCTATCTATATACCTAGGCTGCTTCCCCCAAGAAAAGATATCCCATTTCCTCTGTATCTGTCTTGTTTCTCTGAATTTGTGTGTGTGTGTGTGTGTGTGTGTGTGTGTGTGTGTGTTATATCCCTGAGAGGTAAGTTTTCTGTATATTTTGTATCAACATTTTTGCCCAAAGTTAGCATAATGGGACTACGAGAAAGTTTATGAGGGGTTGTTTTCATAGTTTTATGCAGCTTGGACATGAGCAATCAAGTGATATAGAGACTGACACATGTAAACATGTACTCTGCTTGTGGAGAGACAGACAGGTGCATGAGGAAGTTGAGGAGCATTGAGGTATTGATGCAAGTGTATTGGAAAGTGTAAGAAGTACTCCAAGATGGTTTGTCCATGTGGAGAGAATGGAGAATGAGAAGTTGACTAGCAGAGTTTATGTGAGGGAGGAGAGGGGAGGAGGAAACCAAGAATGGGATGTAGGGTGGGGTGGAGAGGTACATATAGGGATAAGGATAGTATGAGCTGGAGGGAGGGCAGCCTAATTGTGGAAGACAGAGTGACATTGAGGCTTACTTCATGTAGCTTAATGGCAGAAAAAGACAGTGTTGTGGCTGTACATTCTTTCCATACCACTTCTTTGTAATCATTTGCTGTGACTTAGCATCCATGATAGAGAGATGGCAATTTTAGGCCAAGTTAGAATAAAAGTGCAGTGTTGCATAAAATGATCCATATGGTTACAGCGCGGAAGCACAACATCTCCATCCCGGTGGACCTTGAGCAACAGGTGGCAAGCATGTCTCAGCGCACCACCACCATTATGACCCGCACTGCTTCAAAGTGGAGCAACCGTGCCACACGCAGGGATGCGTCATCATCATCTGTGAGTCATTATTATTTCTTCTACCACTTTAATGAAAGTGCAGATATGTTTACCAGGTATTCTTTTATCTTTTAGCCCCTTATGATGTCTGCGGGAAATTTGTTAATGCTGGGCCTGCATTTATAAAATTTCTTTAGCTTAAGTTGTGTTTAAGATTGTTTTGCTAAGCTTTCATCATAATTAACACAGCTGCCAGATACTGCACAGTCAAGCTAAGGTGAATGTTAAAGTGGAAAATGCAGCCAAATAAAATTAATTTTGATGATAATTTAAACTGTTACTATGGAAACTTTTTTTTTGTAAAAATTTGCAGAGGTTGTGGTTGAATACAGCCCTAGAGGTATAGGCAAGGAGAATTTGATGGTAGTAAGGTAGAGATGATTGTGATATGAGATGATGAGCCATGGTCATAAGTCAGCAATTTCTGTACTTCAGAAGAAACTTAAGTTCATAAATCCAGTGACTTCAGCAGGAGGAATGATGATATGAAATGAGAGTGAGAGTACAGGTAGAGACAGTTGAAGGAGTGTCAGTGAGTCATTGGTGCTGGGTGAAATGTCTGGGGGTGAGTGATAGGCCAGGAAAGGAGTTTATTTGAAAGCCAGTAGCTACTGAGAACTGTTCCAGAAGCTTGATCTTCCAATATTACAGTATTATATTTCTGTGCTTTGATTTGAAAAACGATATTCTGAAGAGAACAGCAAACTTCATTCCTTTATTATTCATTTGATGATAATTTGTTACATTATTGGTGTAACTTTTTGTAATATATGTGACTTTACCTTGCTGTCATAATTTATGGTTTAGATATTAGAAGACTGGCCTATCTTTAGCTTACACTGAAATTACAATGTGTTAACTCCTTATAAATGGTGACATCTTTTTTAGCCTATTCTTGCTGTATCTAGATAATTTTATTCAGCATAGTGAATATTTCTGATAGTAAAGAGGTTATCATAGGCTATATCTAACCTCTGTTTTAACCCTTTCACATCGGGTGTCACATATTCTAGCCACAAAAAAAATGTCTGATGCCATTGGGTGGCACGTTTGTGTGTTCTGGACTTATCATACTGTATTAGCTTGCCAGTAATGGGGCCCCATTAATGGTTCACATATCAGAAAGTGCCAATACTGAGGTGTTGCCATCGCAGGAGCACTATTTTATTATCTCATTGTGGTATGAGATGCTTCCGCTGCTAAGGCAGCTGCTGGCTGTTGTAATTACTACTTGGCGGAGCGAGGTCCAGCATAACAGTTTTTGGCAGCTCAAAAAAAAAAAAAAAATTAATTCAGAAAATAATGCTTTATTTTTTTGT
>JAGKTI010016764.1:0-19133 GCA_018397915.1 Birgus latro
GTCTAAAAGATGCATTACAGATTATGTCCGACTGCCATCAAAGGGTAAGTGTCGACCACTGCTCTTCACATGGTGTTTTCTCTATCAGTGTAAGAATTTTGGCTAAGTGGCGAAATTGGGCGTTGCATTTTGCCTCCGCTGCTCTAAGAGTCATATCCCAAGTGTTTATGGAGATTTTTGTAATTTCTCTTCCTCAGCAATGGATTCTGCACTTTACATGTCGCTATCCTTTTGCATATTTTTATTACATATGAAAGAGATTTCAATATGATGCAAGAAAATTTCAAGATGTAGCTAACGTGGAAAATGTTCGCCATGAAAACGGTGCTATGATTCTCCTATGCCAGAGGGTCCCCGACTTATTTTTTACCTACAGACTTGGGTGCATACCTCCAATTATACGGGTACTGACAGGTGTAATTATAACTAAATAACAGAAATTGCCATTAACATTTTCAGTAACTCACTGCATGACAAGGTCATCCCTATTGTGCATGTGATCTCTGTACATGAAAATACGCGCATTTTGAACCTTGACCTTGGCTGTGACCTTAAGTTCTGGATCAAGGTCATTTATACTTGGTAGCCATGCATAGCATATCACGTTCTATAAATGTACCAAATTTGGTGATTGTAGCTAAGTTCTATCTTGTTTTCTTTTTTTTTATTGTGCAAACAATGACCCCAACCTTTTTCCCATTGATCCCTAGGCGATCTCAGAAACAATTTGTCCAAATGGGCCCATAGTCATTTCGGACCTGCTCTCCTACCTTTGCTATGCCCCACAAAAAATTCAAGTCTGAACCTTTGGCAATTTTGGGAATCTACGAGTAGATTATTCTTTTTAGGTTTTTGGCTGTAACTCGGTAACCTGTACTTGGAACTGGAAGATACTGGGTCACGTGAAGCTGCCTAATTGGGGACTCAGATGGCCAACAATGATGGCCGTAGCTTTGAAACCGAGCGAATACGAGTAATTTACTTTTTTGTAAGAAATAATAATGATGATGGTGATAATAATAATAATAATAATAATTAGAAAACGGTAATTGAAATATGCATTTTCAATAACTCACCACATGACAAAGACATCCGTCTTGTGCATGTGACGTCAGACATAAATATAAGCAGATTTTGAACTTTGACCAAGGCTGTGGCCTTGAGTTTGAGGTCAAGGTCATTCATAGTTAGTAGCCATCAGTGCATATTCAATTCTGTACATGTACCAGTATTGATGATTATAGCTGAATTCTATCTTGGTTTTTTAAATTCTTCACTCAGTGATCACAAATTACTTTCCATTGACCCCTTGGAAATCTCAAACTACCAGCCCAAATGGGCCCATATTCATTTCAGACCTGCTCCCCAACCTTGGCTATGTCCCATAAAAATGTCAAGTCTGTATCTTTGGCGGTTTCTGAGAATCCTCAAATAGACTATTTTTAAAAGTTTTTAGATGTAACTGGAAAACCAGTACTGGAAACTGGATGATACTGGGTCATATGAAACCGCCAGCTGGGGGGTTGAGACGGCCAAGTATGATGGTCGTATCTTTGAAACGGAGCGAATGCAAGATATTTACTTCTTTGTAAGAAAGTATGATGATAATAATAATGATAATAATAAAAATAACTAGAGAATGGAAATTGCCATTAGCAGTTTAAAAAACTTACTAGGTTACGTGACAAGGTCATCCGTCTTGTGCATGTGACCTCAGTACATAAAAAATAAGCAAACTCTTTGAACTTTGAACATGGCTATGACATAGAGTTTTGGATCAAGAACATTCAAACTTGGTAGCCAAGCATAGCATATCGAATTCTATCAACAAGTTTGGTGATTGCAGCTCAGTTCTATCAAGGTCACAGGCAAAGTCAAATGTCAAAATTTGCTTATTTTTTATGTACTGAGGTTATATGCACAAGCCAGATGACCCTGTCATGTGGTGAGTTATTGAAATTGCTAATAGTAGTAGTTTCCTTTTTTTTAGTTATAATTATAACTCACCACATCAGTGGTGAGTTGTATTGTTCTTGCCATTATTATTATTATTATTATTATCATCATCATCATCATCATCATCATCATTATAACTCACCACACCATAGGTGAGTTATATTGTTCTTGCCAATATTATTATTATTATTATCATTATTTCCTATGATGAAGTAAATTGCTCGTATTCACACAATTTCAAAGCCACCTCCATCATACTAGGTTATCTGAGTTCACCAGCTGGCGGCTTCATATGACCCAGTATCATCCAGTTCCCACTACTGGTTTTCCAGTTACATCCAAAAACCTATAAAAATAGTCTATTCGCGGATTCTCAGTAACCGCTGAAGGCAGAGACTTGAAATTTTGGTGGGACATAGCCAAGGACGGTGAGCGGGTCTGAAATGACAATGGGCCCATCTGGGCCGGCAGTTTCTGAGATCGCCCAGGGGTCGATGGAAAGTAGTTTGGGGTCATTGAGACCACAACAAAAAAATTAAAAAAAGATGTAATTGAGCTACAATCACCAAACTTGGTACATTTAGAGAACTTGATATGCTCTGAATGGCTACCAAACATGAATGACCTTGCCCCAAAACTTAGGGTCACAGCCAAAGTCAAATATCAAAATTTGCTAAATTTTTATGTACTGAGGTCCAGTGCACAAGACGGTTGACCTTGTCATGTGGTGAGTTATTGAAATTGTTAATGGCAATCGCTGTTATTTAGTTACTATTATTATTATAATAATAAATTATTATTATTATTAATGTTATGTAATTCTGGAGAAACCATTAGCAGAGACATGGGACCGTATCCTAGTCGGGTAAAGGCCAATTCACAATACTCATCACGTCACCATATCATCACATCACGTCACCGTTCCGTCAAAAAATCTTCCATGTAATCAAATGGACCTGTTCGCACAAAACGGTTTGTCATCGCCACGCCACCGTCACAGCACGGCTCCGGCACGTCACAGACTCTTTTCAAGAATATTTTGACGTGATGTGACGGTGCCGAGCCGAATCGTTGCCGAGACTTTGCTGATAGTGTGAACGACGCCCCGTCAACAGTCAGTCACTGACCAGCAGCCGCGGAGATAGGGAGTGTCTTAGATTTCATATCATGGATGGAAGAACTGAATGATCTTGTTCGTCAATATGAAGAGCTTTTTAATATGTCAAATAGGAGGTACAGTGACAATTTATTTAAAGAAGAAATATGGACTCTAATAGGAAAGAACTAAACAAACCAGATAAGAAATTCAGACTATTAGTTTTCATGTTTTGTGATATAACTTTTTAAATCAAAGCATACTTTTCCTTTTTAATGTTATAAATCGCTCTGATAAACTTGAATCTGTGAACTCAGTGCTCGGCTTCTGCCAAGATAATGAACCATAAGGACTAACAAAGAAATTTTGAAATTTCTCCTTCACACTGAATGCATTTTGAGTAGCATTGTCTCCTTGTCGGCCCATATCGCCTAAACTGTCTACCATGCATGTGGAGTTAGTGGTGAGAATGTTTGTATCATTCTAATCTTTTGAAATTGTGCAAAATGCTCGTTGCAAACACAATATTGTCCACGTTATCAGGCTGGGACTTCAGCGTTCTGTGCTATCCTTGGAATTTTTGACTCAAAATCCCAAAGGCATTTTCTACGTTTCGCCTTGCACGTGGCAGTCTATAATTAAAAACAGTCTTCTCAGCATCTTCTTTACTCTGTGATCCTGGATACGGTCTCATCAAGAAAGTTTTCAAAGGGAACGCTTCATCGCTGACTAGTACATGGGGTGCTAAGCATGTAGTTCCAGGTAGCTCCTTATATTGTGGTACATTCAATTTTTTTTCTAAATCCAGGCCTAGCTTTGAATGGGAAAAGATTCCCCCATCTCTGTTTTTACCATATGATCCAGTGTCAACTGCTACAAATCTGTAATGAGCATCAACTAAAGCAGAGGTTCTTAACCTGGGGGGCGCGCCCCCCTAGGGGGGCATGAGTAAATTTCAGGGGGGGCGCGAGCCCAGGGGAAAAAGTAGGAATTTCTCTAATTATATTTGTAATTCTCTTAACAAGAGCGTGGCTGATTTCAAGATGATTATGAATGAAATACAAAACATGCTTGGACAGCTTTATGAATTACGAGAAGTAGCAATATTTCCAGATTCACAGCAGAAGGCAGATCTCCATGACACGTTCCAGTCTGAAGGCTTTCTGCTATCTCTAGCCTAACTGATGGACATTTTCAAAGAGCTGAATGCAATCAACCTTAAACTACAAGGGAAAAACCTCAGCATCATCATGCACCATGACACCATTCGAACCTTCATGTTCAAACTCGATCTCTGGAAGTGTCGAACTCAGGATGGACAGCCAGTTTTAGTAACTTGGATTCTACTCTCATTCACAGTTACGTTGATTCTGAGTTTTAAAAAAATAAATAAATAAATAAATTAACACTCATCTCACTGACTTGAAAGCACAATTCATGAGATACGTCCGAGATATAGATGAGAAGCGTGAAGCCTGGAAATTCATTAGGAACACATTTCAATGTAAAGTAGCTGATGTTTCGGATGAAGTGCAAGGGGAGTTTCTTGAGTAGTTCAGCTCCTCAGCTGAGGAAGACTTCAAAGAACTGGATCTTGAGACGTTGTGGTCAAGTACCTTCCTGTTTACCCTCTGATCTCACATCAGGCTCTTCAGATTCTGACAATGTTTGGATCCACGTATCTTTGTGAAGCTGCATTTTCCATGCTCGTTGCTGTCAAGACCAAGTACAGAAACCGGCTGAACGCTGAAGGGGACTTACGTTGTGCACCCTCTGGCATTCGACCACGCATTGAAGATCTGGTAGCTAAGAAGCAGTGTCAAGTATAGATCTCATTAAATTAATAGGAAAGTAACCTCATTAAATATGCTGGGTGTATTGTTTGCACAGAATTCATACTCAGTGAAAAGACTAAAAACACTCTTTTTTTTTAATATTTTTCCGTAAAATCTGGGAGGGAATGTTATCAGTTTGTTTGAAGATGCGAGGGGGGCGTGGAGAAAGGGACCAACTACTAGCGGGGGCGTGGTAGTAAAAAGGTTAAGAACCGCTGAACTAGAGCAAGTAGTACCACTGGAAAAATAATTGCTTGTAGTTGTAAACCTGTGAGCCACTATTTGGTGGTGCTTGAATCTTGATATGCTTCCCGTCAATGGCTCCTATACAGTTGGGGAAATTCCGCAGGTCCCAGAAGTCTGTTGCTATTTGCTTCCAGGTTTCCTCTGTATGTGTTGGCATAACTTCAGGTTGCGGTCTGTTGATGAGAGCTTTGCACTTCCTTCACAATATCATGTACTGTTCAATGTCCTAAGCGGTAGCTGAATGAGGTAGTTCTGTAGCTATCATCTGTAGCAAGAAATGTGAAAATAATAATATAAAAATGTTACTGAACACTATGATATAACTACTTTGAAGAGTGCTGGTACTACACATACTATTTTGTACCTTCTCTATGCATGATGTGATTGGGGTAAAGCATTGCTGTATTATTAGGTTAATGTATTGGCCGATATCTGAAATTTTAGTTAATGAAAACGTCCAGATTTTTTTTTATTTTTTATTATATCGAAGTAATAATATTTAATAGGCTACAGTCTAAATGATGTGTTGTCCTCCTGCACTAGGACACGAGTGCAAACAGAGATGGGTTTCCTTGCGCGACCAGTATCGTAGATACCTAAGGAAGATTGCTACCAAAAGTGGTCAGGAAGCAGCAAGCAAAGGAAAATACAAGTATGCAGATGAAATGTCTTTTGTAAAGCTTTTTCTGCGTGAGAGGGAGACAGTGACTAATCTTGATGATGGAGCAGATGTACTGTAGGTACTGAGAACGTGGGTGCCACGGAGGACTATGTGGTGCCACAAAAAAAGCAGAAACGTAGCGATGAAGACCAGTCATATATTGGAAAGAACTGCTCAGAACAAGGAAGCAGATGTGAAACCAAGAAACCAGCGTGCACTCCATCAAGAAGACCCATGAAGCCACCTGAGACAGCTCCCTCTGTTTTAATGAAATATTCAGTAGACAGTGGCAAGAGTGAAAAGCCTAGTGGTCCTGTTGACTTGTTTTTTCAAAGTATTGCAGCCCCAGTGAAGCTATTTTCCCCCTACTATCAAAATATGTGCAAAAGCAAAGTTTTTTTCAGTTGTATCTGAATTAGAAATGACACAAATATTAGAAAACATTTCACCCACGGCATCAGCTACATCGGCACCTGGATACTCTACATTACTAGCTACAGTTCAAAAGAATAACACAGTAGCATCACCATCATCGTATGCACGCAAGTCAGGAGAAAGCATGGACAACCTTTTCCAGGACATGGTTAATCTGTGAAGTGATAGTTACACAAGCACACATACAAAAATACATATCTCGTTCTGTACTAGCCTAATGCACAAAATAAAAGGATATGATAATGCATTTAGTTTGATACTCACCATAAGCACACACCCAGTCTTTCTCTTGGGGTAATTGCCTCCCGAAAAGTAGTGTTTTTCTTGAGGAAACTATTTTTTTTTAACAAGCAGCTGAATTTGAATTCTGACATTGGGAAGTACTGAAAAAAAAAATTAACTTCGCCATCTTCCAGTTCCTTGTAGAGTCCAGCATTCATCTTCAACCTGTCTTTTCCTCAAGGTCTTATGTATCCACAAACGCTTCTTTTTAGGGTTAAACTTATCCTCTTCATCCAACAGAAATGCAGTTATTGCAAGCTTCTTCAACACACACCTGAGCGTCATGCCGAATCTGAGGGTGAGCGGGAACTGGACGGCGCGGTTGATGCAGTGACTTGAAGAGATGAATAGTGTGAATATATGGCACGGCTGACGGAACGGTGACGTGACGTGATGAGACGGTGTAGTGTGAATCGACCTTAAGGAGGCCCCTCGTACCTCCTCCTTAACGATTTCTTTTGCAAACTACCCAATAATATCCTCTTGTTTGCACCTTATATCTTTTTAATATCGACATATACTGCATGAATAAGATAGTAACGAAGCAGAATCTGAAATAAACCAGCAAGGAGGTGATGTTAGTAAGCATACTAACCGCACCGGAACACCACCCAAGGTTTTAAACGTCCTCCATTATCCGCCTCATAACCTGATTGCTCTCCTTACGCAGAGTAAAATCGGCTGAGATAGCAGGAAAAAAAAATACGTCGGTGGACTTAAGAGGTTAAACTTATCTAACTCATTCACCAGTAAAACACAAAATGGGATTTCCTTGCAGCATGACATACTGCATGATGCGGACATACCGAGAAGTAATGGGAGACGGGTCAATCATTCTTACCCGACCCAACCTCCAAAATTTTACACCGATTTAATTCTAAAATTATGTTGATAGAATGAAGGAACTGAACAAAAATTTTAGACTACTTTTAAGTTATTAGAATAAGTTGTAGCTATATAACTACAAGTATTTCCACGGCCCAGTTACCGAATGTGTACTACACAGGTCAGGTCAGCGGTCAGGGGACTGGTAACACCTGTCCAATGCAAGCCAGCATGCGCGCTTTTATACGTGATTATCTGGTGGGTGAATGTTAATTTGCTGCTAAACAGGTCGCGATTTCGATCCCTGGCTAGATGAGAACAAGGTTTGATATCAAATTATGAAACAGCTACAAATTAGTTGGCGTTTACTTTAGAGGTGGTGAGATGGTGGTGGACTTGTGGATGCGTGTTAAACTGCTGTTCGAAATCAATCTGAGGCAGCGGCGCGGATCAGTATAAGCATATGATTTGAAAATATTCATTACTGATCTCCCACAAAACTCAGCAGTATGTCATAAATCCCTCCATATTTTCATCGTCATATCCACAAACTCCTCTCGCTCTGCACCCCGAAAGCCTGCCAGTAAGTGGTAGTTCTCAACCCTACTGATTCGTTGCCCCTCAGGACCCGTTAAGAAAGATTTGAACATGTGCAGAAAAGGTGTCCACCTATTTCAGGCATATGCAAGCCTCATGGTACAATACACTATATACATGCATGCACCCATACTTTCTTTCAGTATTTACACTAGTTCTAAATGAGACTGGACTTTCATACTTCCTTATGGACCAGTGGTACTAGCGCTTAAGCGGTGACGTGAAAACATATCAATGGTCTCAGGGAAACAATTGATCATCAGACGGGGAAATAATCTCTATCTATCTATATACCTAGGCTGCTTCCCCTAAGAAAAGAAAGGTAGCTGAGGCAGGTCAACACACGACATGTCGTAAAAATAACCCCGCTAATACCAATACACCAGTCCTGTATGAGACAGCCCTAGCATGTATTCAGTATGGACGGTGGGTGTTAGCGCCGAAGTGGTGACATGTAGTATGTAAGAAGACGGCTGGGCCTTGATTGCAGGCTGTAAAGCCTATGCCCAGAAGTCGGACACATAAAAAAAAAAAGAAAATTAATTACCTGTTTACTCATCTACTACTCCTACACATTCATTCGCATCTTAGCCCTAAAGGGGAGAAGGGACAGATCCTCACCGCACCACACCGCACGAGGGTCAACTACGCAGTGCAGTCAGTGACATCCGCAGCAGGGCCCGACAGCAAAGCCACATCATAATGGATCCAGCCCCTTACCCGCACCTGACCTGATCAGCTGATCACACAAAATGCAGGAGAATATCCCCTCAGGGCTGCGTCAACATTTATTCATTCACAATTTCTCTCCATTCATTTCTATCACGCACAGCCACTCTTCCTTGCTCAACAGACAACCCTCTCGCATCCAATGCTCTCTACACACTTTTTTTTTTTTTTTTTTTTTTTTTTTTTTTTAGCCTTACACCTCTCACATCAGATCTAGTTATCTTTTTCACCAATCGCTCATTATCCATTCTCTCCATATGCCCAAACCATCGCAACACCCTCTGTTCAACTCGATCAGCCATCTCCCGAACAATTCCAGTTCTCCTTCGCACTTCATCATTTCTCACTTGATCCATACGCGTCACTCCACACATACTCCTCAGACACCTCATCTCCATTACATTCAAACTTTTCCTCTCTGCTACACCCATATTCCATGTTTCAGCCCCATATAATGCAGTCGGTACCACAATACCCTCATACAGCCTTCTCTTTACATCCATTGTGAGTGAACGACATCTAAACACTTTTTTCATAAAAAAGTAACTTCACTTGTCCTTACTGTTGATGGCTATGCTATCAGGTTCGCTACCTACTGGCTCATCCACTGAACCTTTATAGACCTAACCCTGTAGGAGTGCCTTAACCCACCCGATCACCAGGATATTCCTTGAGTCGTAAAGAGGCAAGACTATTTTATTCACTTTTGAAGACGAGCCCCCTAGTTGAAAAGGGGTACGTGGAGGCTATAGCTATAGTCTCCCATTCGAGGACTGCTTCCGATATAGGGGTGGCAAAGTGGCTGATTATTAAAAAAAAAAAAAAAATGCACTGAAAGAATTAAAAGCCTAAACATCAAGTAAACTGTATAATTAATGTTGGCTGATCTCACATCATCATACACTCAAACTCATCCATTAAACCCGATGCGCAAAGCAATCAGCTCTTGCCACACCAGAAGCAAATGTTTAAGCTGGAATGTAGAACGATTTTATTCCTTTCCCAGCGCGTAACTGACTTTGGACACAGTTTTCGATTTACATATCTAGGTCTTTATTTGTTATCTTATTATCAAATATAATACTGTTTTTGCGGTGAATAAATATTTTTGTTACTTTATTACGGCTATGTTATTTACTAGTTGATTGCCTCAATAAGTCATATGACGATAGCAAGAAGGAAGAACGGATTGCGATGATTATAATCCTGTATCCTTTTGTACCGACCGGCGCAGCAGCTAAATGTTTGCTATGAGGACGTCTCCCATATATTGTTCTTGTTTTATCCTTATGATTTTTTATAGATAACATCCATTTTCGAACCAGCAGGCTTAGATAAAGCCTTCAGTAACTCTTTCACTGAATTAAATTGTTGACAGTAGCAAGTAAGAAAACTAGAGAGAATGCACAAAACGCTCAATGACGCCGTTCCCAAACTCTTAATTTATACTGCAGCCTTGAATTTTGATCGATTTTCACCAAAACTGAGTGTCTTCTGCTCAATGTCATTCATAATGTGTAGGAAAATTTTAGTCAGATGGGATTATTCATTCATGAGGTAATGTCGCACCATGAACACTGCATTTGTCCCTTGACCGTTTACCTTCTTCATTGACCCACAAACGTTGCATGTACTAATTTTTATCTAAACCCGATTAGGTGATGATGATATAGTTGGCCATACTGATATTGTTGCTTTGTTGCTGTCTTTGGTGTTGCAGCCCCAGGCTTATCTTTACCAGTGGATGCATAAAGCGATTAAGTGTGCTGTGGAGTGGGGACTTCATTGCAGTCTGGACATACTGAATTATCTGCGAGCTGTATTTTGTGGAACAAGTATAGCAGAGAAGGCTGGTCACTGCATTTCGGTTCAGCTAAGTGTATTTCAGCTAGGGTATTTTTTGAGGGACGGATGTCTGAAGTGGATCGTGGAGGATGCTGTTTAATTAAAAGTTTTGATTGGCTGTGATGATTATGTGTTTCTGTACGTGTGTGTGAAGATGATGATGGGTGCCAAAATAGGGATATTGCTGAGATACTCCGTGCAGTGTTGGAATGATGTTCGCTTCTTGCTTCTTTGTGGCGGGGGTTGAATTAGTGGACTATTTGCATCTCTTAATATAATTCTTGATCGGAAGTAATTTTGTGTCTTGATAAAGATATCTGTATTTGTGATCTTATTCTATCCTCTTATTATTATTAAGTGTTTGTTTTGTGTATGTGTTTTTTTTAAATCTTGTTTATGATCGAGCTTATAATTGCATAAATCACTGTTGTCTAACAAATTTAGATGGATTCTTTCTATTGTCTAAAAATAGTGCCTGAGAATAACTTCAGAGTACTGAGTTTTCTAAAAGTATTTTCACTTGTGTTACCTCAGTGCTTACTGATTGATTAATTAAATATACTTAAAATCTGGCGGCGCAACTGCCAGGGTCATATCCCGCCGGAAAACAAAGTAAAAGACACCACAAATAAAGTGTACATACTCAAAATAGTGTTAATACTCATTATTAGAAAGAAAATACGGAAAATAAAAGAATAATTTATAAAATACCAATTACTTATAAATGTAGAAGGAGGCCCGCCTCCTGAAGAAAACTAAAAACATCAGTAAAATCGTTAGAGGTTCCTCCAAGCATCGAGGACAGACATTAGGCACCATCTGCCTCATTATGTCTATGGAGGAATCTCTGACATAGGTCCCCCAGACTTAGTCACTCGACCAGCAAGTGACGGACAGTAAGGGGAACATGGCAATCATCGCAGTACAGCCGAGTCCCACCAGTCATCAAAAATTCATGCGTAGACTGAGAGTGCCCAATGCGAAGCCTGATAAGAGCCACATCCAATCACCGAAAAATTTCTTTTAGCTTGTTATGAGCAACACCATCCGACTGTCTCTGCCAACACATATGAATTGCGTATCGCAAGTAAGGTGTTACATCAGAAGTAGTAACCGGGTAGTCGGTAGGTGGCCGTTGAGAAGACGCAGCTTTAGCTAAAATATCTGCCCTCTCATTGCCCACCACACCAATGTGTGCAGGAACCCAATAGAAATCTCACTACAGCCACGATGGCCAGGAAGAAAAAGCCATTGTAAAATTGATAAAACCAGTGGACGGGATGCATTAAAAGACTCCAGTGCAGAAAGAGCACTATGGGAGTCACTAAAAATCACAAAAGCAGATTGAGGGGGAGTAAAAATGATTTGGAGAGCAAATAAAATTGCAGTCAGTTCTGCTGTATACACTGAAGCAATACCAGGAAAGCTACTCCCCCTACTGAAGGAAGGGAAGACAACACCAAAGCCTACTCCAGTATCAGTCTTAGATCCATCAGTATAGACAGGGATAGAACCCTCATGAGTGGAGACATGCTCTAAAAGAGAGAGGGGGACACCTGAGAGGGAAATATGCCCTTTTTTCCAACAGATGACCTGCAAAATGTTACACGAGGTAGTAGCCAGAAACCCAACCTCGAGATCCGATGTGGACAGACTGCCGGTCTGGGAACAGAGAGGGCTGACATAACAGACCGGGCACTATAACCAAATGGCTTCGGGAACTACAGTAGGACGGGAGTCATAAACAGATGATCGGGAATCCTGGGAGACAATAACACAAGACACAGAGTCTGGAAGGAGGTGAAGACGATACCAACATCTCATCATCAATGACTGGCGAAGCAAAGCCAAAGGGAGGGCATCAGCATCCACCAGCAAACTCGAAATTGGGGATGACCTGAATGCCCCAGTTGCCAATCGTACTCCTAAATTCAAGTCTAGAAAGGATAAGAGATCATATGCAAGAGGAGGAGGGTCTGACGATCAGCACCCCAAGAAGTATGTCTCCAAATCCTCAGAAACTCAAAGCCTTAATACAAGTTGCCTTCACAGAGCGAATATGAGGAACCCAGGTTAGTCGTCTATTAAACAGGAGACCCCAAAACCGAGTCTCTTCCACACAGGATATCCTCCGACCATAAAGATAGAAGTCAGGGTCTGGGTGAACCCCCGAAGACAACAGAAATGCATAGCCACTGTCTTTTGAAAAAAAAAAAAAAAAATGGAAGACACGAGACTCAGCCCACTCAGGAATTCTATTAAGAACCAGCTGCAACTTCCTCTCTATCAGAGACATCCTAGATGCAGTGAAGGAAACTGAGAGGTCATCTATGTATAATGAGCCTCGCACACCATCAGGAAGAGCTGATTACACTATTCATGGTCACAGCAAAGAGAGTAACACTAATGATACTCCTCTGTTGTACTCCATCTTCAAGTGCACGAGCATTAGAAAGCACTCCTCCCACTCGAATCCTTAAAAAATGTTTGGATAAAAACTGCTGAATAAAAATAGGCAAGTGCCCACGATGACCAAACTCATGAAGTGAAAGTAAAATGCCATGACGCCAGGCAGTGTCGTATGCCTTCTCCAGATCGAAGAAGACAGTAACCTGGTGTTGGTTAGTGAAGAAAGCCTCACAGACAGAAGATTCCAAGGACAGTAGGGCACTAGTGGTAGATCGCATATTACGAAAACCATGATGAACTTTTGACAAGTAATTTCCCCTCTCCAAATACCACATGAGACAGCCATTTACCATCTTCTCCAACATCTTGCAAACACAAGAGGTCAGACAGATGAAACGATAATCTGTTGTCTGCAGATGATCCTTTCCAGGCTTAGGGATGGGGATAACTACAGCAACACCCCAAGAAGACAAAAACTCACCAGTACACTAAATCCTATTATTTATCTTCAGGAAAAAGGAAAAGTATTCATCAGACATATGACTTAAAAAGGCATATGGAAGATCATCACAGTCAGGGGACGAATTTTGACACTGTGACAAAGCCTCCTGAAGCTCAGAAACAGAAAATGGGACATTGTAAGACTCTCCTCCAGAAGATGTGAAGCTGAGACTTACAGGATTCCAAGTGCTGACGCTGGCTTGCTGAAGGCGAATCCGTGTCCTTTTTCGACAAACCAGCAAAATGCTTGACAAACACTTCAGCAACAGCAAAGGGGTCAGTCACTGCCCCTTCTGCATCAGATAATACAGGAGGAGAAGGAATGGGAAATTTGCCAAAAATCTTTATGACTCGGTTCCTCACATGAGTGAGAAAAGTCCTCGAGCTAGGAAACGTGCTACTGCCACGAAGAACGTCTGGCCTCCTTTAGCACGCGACGTGCAGAACACATGCCCTCCGAAAAGCCACCAAATATTAAGTATCCCAACGATGGTGGCAAAGCCGAGAGAAGGCGACCCGCTTGGCCCTCGCTGCAGAGGTGCATTCAGGGGTTCACCAAGGAACTGGACGTTTAGGAAATCGACCAGAAGTCTTGGGAATAGATAAAGGAGCTGCTGAGTGCATTACATCAGTTATACAGTATATGCCACCGCCTCATCAGCACTACCCAAACCATCCGCAGTGCGGTCAGTGGCACATAACTCCTTGAAAAGTGGCCAGTTTGCCTTATCCAGGTACCAGCAAGGAAGACGACATTGTGATTCACACTCGCAGAAGTTAAAATAATTGGGAAGTAGTCATTGCCATGCAAATTAGGCAACACATCCCATCTGAAATCTAAAAGAGCAGTAGGTGAGCACAGAGACAAATCAATGGCTGTGAAAACACCAGTCTGACTATGAAAGTACGTCATTTCACCTGAATTCAACACCTCGAACTCCTCGTCCTCCACCAAAGAAGCTAGCATAGCACCTCTGGGGTTGGTCATACTGTCACCCCAAAGTGGGTGGCTACCATTCAGACCACCTAGTAGAAGAAAGGAGGATGGAAGGCCACGAACCAGGTGAACAAGATCTACCTTCTCAACAGAACACACGGAGGGAGATAAAGACTACACACTATGTATTGACGGCGAAGGAAAATCTGAATGGCAGCAGCTTGCAGTGGAGTTGAAAGACACAGACAAGTGAACGGGACATCACAGCGAACTAGGAGAGCAGTACCATGATGTGCCTGGCCAGGAAGAGGATCAGAACAAAATACACGGTAACAGGGATGATTGAGCATTCCCAGCCATGGTCTCCTGGTTACATATGCATACTGAGGAAGAGCGGGCAATAAGACAACTCAGTTCCTCAACTAGGATGTAAACCACGACAATTCCACTGAATTATAGATCCCATGACAGAGTGGTATTACTTCAGTGGTACTTCCAGTACCAGAGTTCTGGAGACTGGGAACCTTTTCCAAGTACCTGGTCGACGGTTAGGTTTAGTAACAGGTTTCCTAACCACGGCTAATCCCTTGGATGAGGATCCCGAAGTACCCGATTTGGAGACAGATAATGGGAGGAACAAGACGAGGGTCAGAAAATGGTCTTCTTCTGCAGTGGAGCAAGAGATGGCTTCATAAGTGGGCTGTTAACTGCCTTAGCCAAAACAGAGCAGGCAGTACCATCCTGAAGAAGAGTACGATCAGTAGTGCACCCCACAATACTAGGATCTTGAGAGGGCAAGGTTTCACGCAGCTGAGGAGGCGTATCAACGACCCAGGCATCACTGTTGTCGGATGGGGGCTGGACCTTTAGCAACGCACCATCCTCAGCCTGCACTCGTCCCGACTCCTGAGAATCCCGAGCAGAATGAGGAGTGGGCTCCACATCAGAAACCTTTAGCAGTAGGGTTTCAGCCTCAGAACAATCTGAGGAATCACAACGACGCTTGCCATCCACAGGAGGCACATCAGGTTGTTGGGATAAGTCAGGACAGGACAAGGAAGAGCATCAAAATGAATGTCCGCCACAACTACAGAAGGGCAGCGCCCCTCCTCCATTTTAATGGAGGCAGAAACGGCTGGAAGATGGTAGGGAAACAGCAGTCTTCCAAGAAGTAGGATCTCCAGGGATAGCAGCCTGCATATCACAAGAGAGAGGCTCTGGTGATGGCACAGTTCGAGGAACCTTTGGAAAATTAGGACGCCGCACAAAAGCACCAGAATGGACAAAGGCATGAGTAACTCCTGGTTGGAAAAAACTATCTGGGCTCTCTTCCTCACGTCAGGAAAAGCAATCTTCTCGTGGGTACGACTAGATAAGATTTCCCTTTCAAAGCTATAGCGAGGCCATTGTCGATAAGATACAGCATGCGCACCCCCACAATGGTAGCATTTAGTAGGCCTCTGACAGACATAATCAGACCTGCATATGCCTGGTGACAAGAGTGGCTAACATACCCCTGACAATGGAAACATCTCTTCGGGTTTGGAACATAAGGATTCACAGGAAGAGAGAATCAAGCAAGTTTCAAATAAGCAGGTAATGTTAATCTGTCAAAGGTCAGGAACAGCGTCAGAGTTGGGGTCAGAACACCATCAGTTATCTTCTGTACCCGGTCAGCACTTACAACGTCAGAGGAGCAATGTTCGTCCAATAATCGGGCCTCTGGGTATCGGAGGAGGTCCCGAGAGTAAATGACCCCCTTACTCTGGTTGATGGTGGCATGAGGTACACAAGACATACTGTTACCAGATACGGAGGTCAGAGTCTAGAGACGGGAGCTTTCTGCTGGGGAGGAAACCTCAATAAGTAGGCTACCATCCCCCTGGGTTGAGATCACCGGTTCACGGCCGCAAGCAGAAACAATGGCTTGGTGCATTTTGAAAATGTCTACATCTAGCATTGAACCACCTGTAGATGGTTTCACCACTAGATATTTAGCAAAGATCTTCTGCACATTATCTTCTGGGCTGAACCCTGGAGCCAGACCAACCCGACGTGACCTTCTCCAATTCCCAGTTGAATGCTGGGTCAGAGGAGGATAGTCCCTTGGGACCTGGAAAGACTCTAGAGTGACAATGAGAGAGGGTGACTCTGAAGACTTGCCGGGGACAGATGAGGCGTCATCAACAGCATTTTTTTGTGATAAAGCCATTACATAAACTTCATTCCCCCATCCCTCCACCCACCATGGAGGCCAGCAACAGGAGGTCTTATGCCAAGGACGACACCACTGGCTACCCCAAAGGTAGCAGGAGAGTATACACGGGTAACCGCCGGGGGACCTGGGCAAGGGTGACTCCAGGACGATAGGAGCCACCATGCCCCCAAGTGCCCACTTGACCCTAGCCAATGCATGACCAGCAGATTGACCTGGTTGGGCCCAACCAGGCCGCCCGTCTGGCCAGAATAAGGGACCAAAGAGGTGTATTGCTTGCTCAGGGCGCATCGTACAGCATCGCTCAACCCCCGGGACTTCCGTCTCCCAGCATTACGGAAGGCCACGCACAGCAAACCGTGGGGAGGCAACAGTCCCGCCCTAGATGCAAATGGGCAGGGACTAACATCACCAGCAGGCCTCCTCCACCAGTGATGTAGGAGGTGATTGGTCCACAAGGCTGAAAAATACCAAACCCTACAAAGGTAGGCATGCCTCCAGAATAGATGGCACTGCCAGCCATGCTTCAAGCCTCTGCCACCAAGTCAAGGTGACCCCCTTCAGTGAGGACCTGTGCTGAAGAAAATAAAAGACATCAGCATATCTAAATCACGTCCTAAAATTTTGAAATGTTTAATCAAGATGGAACCTTGAGGGTGAGTATGAGATCCATGTCTTTGTGGAGTTGAGGCCAGTTTTCCAGTGAGTAGAGGTAAATTTTAAGTTAGAATTCTGCTGGTTGATACTGGGGTGTTATGAAAGTTATGAAACTCTTGGCAAGTTGTCGGCATAGGACAGTACTGTTATTGAAGGTAGAGGGGTTTACCGGTCGACTGAGGCCTATGAGACACCCCTGAATATTATTTCGAATCCAAAACTCTGTTTTTGGTTGAGTGCCTGAGCTTATCGACCTGAGAGCTGGCCAGCCATAATAATTTTCTACCATGTCCGTGTCTAGGTTTGTACTTATCAGGATGTATCAGGGTACAGCGTTGAAAGTGTATACTGTATTTCTTTTGCAGCTAGATTTTCTGTTCTAATGATTGTTACCTCAGCAAACGAAGTTGAATGGAGGTTATGTATTCACCCACGTTTGTTTGTCTGTTTGTGTACAAGTTCTTTCCAAAAGTTTTTTTTTTTTTTACCAGATTTAATCGAAATCTGCCGAATAAGCTGGCAACGGTTCAAAGAAAAGTTTATTAGATTTTTAGAGGGATTTTGATCGGAATGCAGGGATAAATCATAAATTTTATTGGCCCCGGCACATGTATACACTCTCTAATATTTTGTACCGGTAACAAGGCAGTACAAGACTGCAGAATTAATTATGTGAGAGCGTAAAGGTATTTATCTTGTATGAAAGAAATATTACAGCAGTAAATCATAAATATAATTGGCGTTGACGGAGGTATGGGCTCTTTATGTGCTTTCTTGTTTCCTGTTGAAGTCATCAAGGCTTTCTGCGTATACTAAAATATAAACACACTATCATCATTATCATATAGTTTTCCGTTCTATAATTCTTCATCACCTTCCGTCCTTCCTTTTCATGACGATGATAATTACGATGATGATGACCCTCGACGTCGTCGTCATTGTCATCGTTGTAGTAAGCATCATCATTCTCCTCCTCCTCCTCCTCCTCCTCACTGTAACATGTTCCACACGTTTTAATCATCATTATCCACTCTAATACAGCGTAATATGATATATGCCTGTATTCCTTTTTAATTATTGTTAGGCTGAGAAAATTTGCATACACTTACAAGGAAGGAAGAGGTTTTCAAAGTGGTCAATTTTACTTGTCGTACTTAATCATCATAATCATCATTATATAGTCTAGATGGCAAAAACTTTTGCACCATGATCTGAAAAACTATTTTACTGATCTTCATTGTAATACTGGATAAGAGAAAAAAAAATGTTCCCAAATTCCTAATTCAGAACTGAATAAGAAATGAATAGTTATAATAGCTGTACTACTATTTTATGAACGCTCATGTTGCTGTTTGCTTTCCTTCGCACACACAGTCTAGTCATACCGATAATATCTGACACACTCATACAGTACCAACTAAATATTTTCGACTTTCACATGCATCACTCTCACTACACAATTCTTTCCGTCATTCGTACTTTGTCGGCATGGGGAAAGGTTAATTCTGACCACCATATTACCTCTGAGTAGAACGTCCGATCATGCAGTGAACCTTCAAAACTAAGGAATATTATTTGGATATAAGAAGCCATTACTAAGATAAATATCGTCTACTGGTAGCAAAATAAATCCGTTTAGAATTCTCATATCTTCAAAGGAATACCGTAGTGATATTCTTTGCTGAAATACTCAACGGAGGAGTATAGTATGCAAAGGGCAACTTTCCTCGTGATATAATGTTTTTTTTTTTTTTTTTTTTACTTTTTGATTCTTTTTGAAGTATCAGTTTCTATACCAGACAGAGAGAATGACTTCGCAGTTTGAACACAAGAGTAGGAGCATGAGAGGGAACATACTACTGAGGCATTTAAATCTGCATAAGTTTGTGTGTGTGTGTGTGTGTGTG
>JAGKTI010016765.1:5755-19131 GCA_018397915.1 Birgus latro
CCCCCCTCACACTGCTTTCTCCACTCCCCCTGATGCCCAGCACCCCCTTTATGTTCCCCCTCGCCCCCCCCCCCCCCCTCTCTCTCTCTCTCTCTCTCTCTCTCTCTCTCTCCCCACCACGATGTTGCATCAATTACTGTACTGTACGTGTAGCTATTGTTCTTTTGGATTTCACCTTCTGTAGGGGGGAAAATGCCCCCACTGAAGTAAATGAAGATACTAAAATACATTAAACTGAAGCTTTCACATGTAGTACTACCAAAGTAAAAAATGCTGAACCTTGTAGTGTTTTGTCTAGCTTACCTGAGTAAATTAATCTCAGAGAAATTGTGCGTTCTAGTGTGCCGTGCGGCCTGTGCAGAGGCTGTAATCCTAGCTTTAGAATCATATAAAAACATCACTGTGGCCTAAAAAATACGATTGCCTCCAGAAAATTCAACCCGAGAACATCAATCGTAGTTTATTCTTCCTGCCACTAGATGATTCCATTCAGCATCAGGAGAGAACACTAGCATCGGTGGAGTTAGTGAAGGCTATATCTAAACTCTCCAGTTTGAAAAGTCTCTCCTAAACTAAATAAAATTGTCTAGATATCAGTAATAAAACTTAAAAAATCATCTTGTTGAAAAGGTTGAGCGTGTTATCAGTAATCAAACTGGCAACAGGTTAATAAGTATAATCAGTACCTGTGCCCGTGCATCGTGTGGGTGGCCTGAAGCACAATAGCTTCAGAAATGGGTGTTAAACATTCAAATACTTTAGTGGAATCAGTCTGGTTGGCCAGCATAGTGAAGCTTCTTAAAGCCCCTTCCCCCCCTTCCTCCTTCTCTCGGGAGGGTGTGAGGAGGTGGGAATGGGGAGTCCTCAGAAGGGCGTGGGGGAGGGGAAGGGGTAGCCTATCTGAGCTCTGCTAAAATTAGCAGCACGCGATTTCATGTTGCTTGTAAAGAAAATTCATTTAAATACTGTCGAATCGGTTTGTTGTTTTGGGATGTTACACACACACACACACACACACACACACAGTGGTAGCGTTCTCGCTTGCCATCTGATAGACGGGAGTTCGCGCCTCGCTCAGGTTGCGAAAGTTTCACTGACGAAGTGGGTGGTTACTGTCCCCCTTGAGCAAGGGGATGGGTGTGTGCGTGTGTGAAGGTCACAGCCTTGCCCATAGATCAGACTATATGAGCTCTCAGCTCCCTTCCGGGAGGGTAAAAGCTGACGATCACTACCATCAAGTGATCCTGACAGACCCGGTGAATTACAGAGAGAGAGAGAGAGAGAGAGAGAGAGAGAGAGGAGGGGGGGCTCTTTCACTCTCAATTATCCCATGAAGCTTTTCCCTCTTTTTTTCCCCCCCCCCCTCACCCCATGTTCAAACTGCCACAAACCCAACCCCATAAAGTTCCAACGAGCGCGTCATTCTGTCCACTTGCTTCTTTATGTTGTGATTCCCCCAGCCCACATTCCGCGCCCTGCTGATCCTTATCTAAACCTGTTTCTGTGTCTCTCGCTTCTTAACTACCAACCACTCTCCCTTCTTGCTGTCAGACCTATGCCTTGCCAAGCCTAGACTAACCTAACCTAACCTAACCTAACCTAACCTAACCGAACCGAACCTAACCTAACCTAACCATATCTTTGCTAATAAAATCTAATCTAACCTAGCATAGCATAGCATTGCATAGTCTTACCTAACCTAACCTTTCCACAGGCATAACCTAATGTTACCTAATTCAGCAAGTATAACCTAATTTTACCACAGACGCGGCCTGGCCTACGCTAACCACATACCTGCTGTAACATAACTCGATCTATCTCCTACCCTCTAGCCCACAATGCCGTGCCATACCTATGCCTGCCCAAACGTAAGCTAACCTATGACCAGACGAATATTTTACTCTATTCCTTCATGCATAGCCCAACCTAGTTTAGACTAATCTAACCTAACCACAGGCCTAACCTATCATGTAACCTGATCACTCCTCCAACCTTTCTTCATGTCTAACCAAACCGAACCTAAACCTAACCATACATTATTGTACCTAACCTAACCTAATATGATCCATCTAGCTTATAATATTAAGATCAGAAAGTATGGAATGAACTTCAGTGTGAATAATGCAGTGGAAATGTTCTCAAAAATTATTTTAACTTTCGCAAATTAGAACAGTGGAACAAGCTACTACAACAGTTGTTCATGCCAAATAGTCCAGCAGGTCGGTACGACGTATATTGATCCACAAGATACAGTTGTTCGTGCCAAATAGTCCAGTAGGTCGGTACGACGGATATTGACCCACAAGATACTTGGCTAATTACTGTACAGCATTATTCTGCAAGAAAATGCTGAGTAGAGGTAATATAGGTCATAGTATTTCCTCTTGTCTTTCTATGTTCATCTTTTTGGATAGTCAGTATTTATTCCTTTCTTGTTTCTTTTAACATATTTTTGCATGAGAATGTAGTGGGCAGGCAAGAGCCTTCGCCTGTTCTATCTTTGTCTCAAACATGTGGCTTAAATCTCCAGCGCAACTCAATTATCCCAGCTGATAACATAGTACAGACTACCAGGCCTCTTGTCAGCTACGCAGTCGGTTTTGGTTGCAGTTACGATCAGTAATAGCTTTGCAAATTTGGGGTTCCGGTCTAATGTGAGACCAAGATTGATGCTCGTGAATATTATTGTTAGGCAAGATCTCAAAAACTGACACGGTTTGTTTACAGAATGTATTAAGGACATAGCTACTAACCCCAGCTGGCTTTCTCTGCCAACCCACTACATCAAGCAGCCACACACACCCTGCCTCACCACTGTCAGGAACTCCAAGACCTTGTTAACTGTCCCTCGTTACAAGCGCACGACACCCATAAACACTGCCTTAATTTGCAACACTTAAGTGGGGATGCGACAGCTGTGGGGAGGAGAGCGGGGGAGTAGGAAGAAATGATGGTGGGAAAGTTCATGGTATTCATTGATATGGTCATTATCATCGTTGTGGTTGTCTTTGTCAGAATTACTAATCTTAATATCATGATCATTGTCATCATTATCATTTTTTTAAAATTACGAACACATTAATCCACAATCATCATCATTATCATGGTCATTGTCAGACCCACTGTATCATTGTTATCAGCATCATCACTTCAACTCGATTCTCTCACCTTATCAGAGGGACGGGCTGGATCCAAAAACAGGAAGAATCAACCACAAAAGTACAAGTGCCAGTAGCAATCGCCAAGATGAGTCACACAGTGACAACATGCAAGTGTTCCAAATTGTCACTTTCATCCCTAAGTCAGTATAGAATAAGGGTAATTGATGATTAATAAATGACCTAACAGATGTTAGCTAATTAATGGCAATGACTAATGAGGACAGTGAATAATTATTCGACTAATCCATTAAAGAAAGCGGACCCTAATTAACGAAGACAGTGGCTTGTTAATGAAAACTGACTAATTAATGAAGACTAGTTTACGACGGCAGTGACTAATTGACGACGGTAGTAACTCATTAACAACAGTGAATAATTACCCCTCTCATGGTCGAAACAACTCTAGTATCCTCTTCCAGCTAACGCCACACGATTTTATTCGGCTGAGAGTAAGTCAGAGGAGGCTGAGTGTGATAATACTGCCACTGTTAACCCTCCCATGGCCAGAGTGTTAGTGATTGCAGTTAAACGTATAATCAGACAACCTTATACACAACTTAAGCAGAAAAATGCTTATGAATACATCCCTAGAACTCCTAAAAACCAAGATATTGGAATTTTGTGCCGTATTCTCGTTGGCATTTTTTTGTTTAATAATTTTACTATAGCAAGTGAGTGGAACAACAACAACAAGGCTAGGGGAAAAATAAGGTTGGAAAGGCAAAAATTCTGAGATCCATTTAGAGGAAGCGATAGCCTTCACAGTGGCAACGATAAACAGAACTTGGGGGAGCCTGATCACCGCCTTACCCCACCCTCACCCCTAATCCCTTACCCACGGCCATCTTACCCCACCTACAGTACCTCCCCATCTATCTCCTAATCCCGCATCACCCCACCCCAACCCCTGATATTGCCTACCACCTTCCTCCTACACATAACCTCCCCCCCCCCCGCACCTACCCTGTCACTTTGTTCCTCTCATACCGCTTTGCCTTACTCGCCCACCAGACTTGCCGACATTAGTTCCTCCACTTAAGGGGGTATCACACGGTACCTGAAATCATGGTTTGCCGAAGAAATCGTGGTAACCGCCCACGAAACCGTGGTAGCCGCCGAGGATTCCGTCGGCAAAACCCCTTTCCGTCCAGACCCATTCCATGCCCACGGAATCAGGAACAAAACTTTTTTTTTTAGTTATAATTCCCTCCTAGAGTGCCTATTGCTTTTCATTATATATATTGTTAATTATGAATGCTTAAATAACCTTTCATATCGTGCAGGGGTGAAATAACGATGTCGATAATTCAGTTGTTTACATCGGGGAGCGCGGTTCTTCCTCAGAAGAAGAAGAACAACAACACCAACGCTCCATGTGGGGTGAAGGACTATTGTATAAAGCCGCTGCTTCTTCCTCCTCCTCTTCCTCCTCAAGTGCCACCACTGCAAGAGCCAATGCAGCAATCACTCTTCCCTCAGCAAATTCAAGAAAAGCCATTTTCCGTCTGGTACGTGTGAGTCGCTGGGACAGACTACGTTGTGTTTGTTTTCATTTTTGCCGACCGTCGGCGGCGTTCGAGGAACGTGTGTGATAGGGTTTGTGCCTGGTTCCAGCGAACCAGGAACGCGTTCCGTCGGCAAACCACGATTTCAGGTACCGTGTGATACCCCCATTATAGAGGGAGGTGGTGCTGTAATGGTTAGCATATCCAGACAGCAACTGGAAAATCTAAATTCTAGTCCTGGGATGGTCAGGCTCTTGGATAAAGTTTGCTTCCTCTACTACCTTCTTCACCCAGCAGCAACATGGAAACATCGGTGTAAATTCGACTGTAGCATTTCTTGTTCTAGAGAAAGATTAAATACTATACTGGCTTTACTTTCAGTTGGCCAAGATTTTAACTGTTTTGCACCTTAATTCACAAAGTGGCAGAAAAACCTCCACTACTCTTCATCCTTTCCATAGCACTTCTTGATAATATTCTAGTGCCAATCTATAACTCAGCATCCAAGATGGAGAGTTTACAGTCTGAGGTCACGGTAGAGTAAAAAGAGTTTAGCAAAAAACAAAAAAAATCGTGTCGTCCTAACCGCGGGCCGCTGCTCGGTGGCGATGCTCGAGCCGTGGGCCGTCAGTTGGGTGCCTCTGTTTTCTTTTTAATTAGCCGGGGCCTTCAAAATATAATTATATATGAAAAAAAGTAAGAGTCCTGAGTGCTATTTATAGCACTCAAGCTAGTTTGGGCCTATATTTTATAAAAATAAGTAAGAGCGCGAATTGCCACCGGCCGGAAGTGTCAGGACCGCTTCACACAACCCCGCGGTTTAGGGGTTAATGACCGTTCGTGCAGTCCGTAGGCATTAATCTCAAGCCTTTTCGTGTAGATCTTCCACATATCTATGATTCTAAACCACTAACTGAAATGCTCCTCGGAAATGAGCCTTGGTACTGGTCTGTTGTATCTCATTCGACATGGAAACCGTTT
Organism: Birgus latro; assembly: GCA_018397915.1. Lineage (NCBI taxonomy): Eukaryota > Metazoa > Arthropoda > Malacostraca > Decapoda > Coenobitidae > Birgus > Birgus latro. The sequence continues at coordinate 11,403 of JAGKTI010016765.1, forward strand.
CAGATAAATGTATTGGAACTCTTGTGGGCAACTGTACGCTCAAAATGTCAAGTTATGGCACAAACTGTACTGAAAATCATTGGACTTTTGAACTTCGTGTCATCATTTCCTAGCTCGGTTGTATGTACCTCTTCACTGTGAGGTCTTTCTCCTAAGGTAAGTATTAATTCTTATCGATTTCTTTTCTGCTTTGCAATGGTGATTTATCGAGGTAAGAATGATAAGGACATGAATCGATTTCTCATTACTTTTCATCTTATCAGCGCTGGTTAATGGAGCTGAAAATTAGTACTGCTTCTTATCAATTATACTCTCTTGCGAAGGTGACTGACTGACCGACCTAGGAACAGCCCACATTGACACACACACACACACACACACACACACAGAGGTGTGTGTGTGTGTGTGTGTGTGTGTGTGATTGGAGTCCATATTTTTTTCTTAATGGTGATTTATCGAGCTAAAAAAAAAAAATCCCTTGTCAGTTTTTTCCTCTTTAGTATCGGTGATATACAGAGCTAAAACAATAACAGAAAAACTTGTATGGCGGTCAGCATGAACCCTAACACCTCTGTCATCACCGCAAAAACCCGCCACGTGAGTGGGTCCCTGGAAGTCAACCCCTTCCCGGTACTGTGACGTCAGTTTTCTTTATTTTTGCTACTTTTCTTTTTTCTGTCCCCAATTTTCTTCAAACTTGCTTCTTCTCGTATTTATTCTCTAACATATTTTTTTCTCAGCCTGTTTGTTTTATATCTTTTTTCCTCTAATGTTCGTCTGCTCTAGTTATTTTTTTTTTATAGTTTTCCGCTTTTATCTTAGACTGTCTGATATTTGTTTCCATACCTCAACATCTTTGCAGAGCTTTCTCTAGTACTCCCATTACCTTTCCTGTACCCACTCCTCTTCCGCAGTCACCTGCTATTCTTCCCTAACAAGAAAGGTAAACTCACAGAGGTGTTGGGAGGAGACTAGGATAATGACAGTGTTATTTCTTTATTTGGTGTGTGTGTGTATGTGTGTGTGTGTGTGTGTGTGTGTGTGTGTGTGTGTGCTACAGTCCTACCTGCCACACACCATATGACACCACTTCGGCGCTACTACCCGCCGTCGATTCTGAATACATGCAAGGACTGTATCATCCAGGAGCGGTGTAAATGTGTTTTTGAGGGTTTCCATGATATGCCACTGGGTGTTGAGGATGCACAGTTGTCTGTTTTAACGAGTCATGTTATCAAACCGTTTCCTTTTAGCTTGTGAACGTCCACGCCATAAATCAGTGACCATTATTGAAGCTCGTACCCACTGTAGAGCGTCCCCTGAAAGTGAGGTCAGAGTCGAGCCGACCAAGGCATCTAGCTGTCTTCCTCTGACTTGTTTTTACTGGTTCCCCCTACACTTCACCACCCCCATCTCCACACAGATTCCCCTCTACTCTCCACCACCAACATCTCCACACAAACTCTTCCCTACACTCCACCACCCCCATCCCCACACAAACTCCCCCCTTCACTCTCCCACCACTAAGCATTCCTCCACTACATCCACAAACTCCTCCCACCCATCCCCCCAGTAAGCACACAAATTTCCCTCATCCCCACACTCACCCACTCCATCATCCCCCACACACTCCTTCACCCTCACCAACTCCCCTTCATTTCCCCGACAAATGTAAGAGGCAGTTTATAGGGAGGGTGTCCAAGCGCAAATGATGGAAAGCATGTCGGAGCCCACTTTTATCATAGTAGGAGGGGGACCAGCAGGAAAACTATTGGCTGACGACCTGAAGCTGGAATGAGGTCAGAAATAGAGAGAGAGAGAGAGATTAACTCTTCCAAAATCACAACTCTCCCACTCCGCCTTTTCTAACCCTATTAACTTGAGAGAGAGAGAGAGAGAGAGAGAGAGAGAGAGAGAGAAAGAAAGAGTAACTCTTCCAATATCTTAACTCTCCCACTCCGCCTTTTCTATCCCTCAAAACTTGAGAGAGAGAGAGAAAGAAAGAAAGAGGGAGTAACTCTTCCAATATCTCAACTCTCCCACTCTGCCTTTTAATCCCTCAAAACTTGAGAGAGAGAGAGAGAGAGAGAGAGAGAGAGAGAGAGAGAGAGAGAGTAACTCTTCCAATATCTCAACTCTCCCATTCCGCCTTTTCTATCCCTCAAAACTTGAGAGAGAGAGAGAGAGAGAGAGAGACAGAGACAGAGAGAGAGAATACTCGTATTGTTGTTTTGGCGAAGTTCACTCAAGTAAATTCGCTTTTTTTTTCTTGTGTTGTTTAATGCATGATAGCTTATCCTGTGTGGGAGGGGAATCTCTCTCTCTCTCTCTCTCTCTCTCTCTCTCTCTCTCTCTCTCTCTCCCTCGTCACATTAGTTTTCAGTGTAGTATGGCTGTGAAGTGTATGCTGGCTGTACGCGTGAAGATAAACGTGTATACAACCAATCTCATCCACAACTTGAGCTTAGGAGGCTTTATAAATACGACCTGAGATTTCTGGCAATTGATAGATAGACACACTGGTCCGCACAAACAGGCAAATCAGGCCAAAAATGCTCTCAGATTTTTCCACTCTGATTTCTTGGCTCTTACTGTTTTTTTTTTTGTTTTTTTTTTTGGGGGGGGGAAGCAATTCGGCGGACTAGTGGGCAGAGCAACTACCTCGTAAACACAAGGACGAATCGTCATTCCAGGCTTTGAGGGTAAAACAAGTTGAGGCATCTCGAAGTAAAAAAAAAAAAAAAAGTGGCATTGGTCCTTGTCCTGTAAATGCCAACTCACTGGCCTATCCACAACAAGCGGGGTGAGATATGGCGTACCCATCCTAGTGGAAAGGTCCGGTCCCGCAGTGGGCTAAGGTTTGTCCCATCTAATTTGGCGGAGGTTGTCGTCATTTTGTTGCTTATTTCCCGTAGCCCAATGTCAGAATAAGACTACTGTATATCGTATAAAAGAATGCCGTGGCTCTATATCGTATCTGCAACAATTTTTCGTGACTGACACCGTATTGTTGTATTATTCTCTTGTTACAGCTCAGCGTTCAAGAGAGAGAGGGATGACAATTTTAGGCCAAGTTAAAGTGGACAGAGTGTAGTGAAGGACCGACCACGATGACCTTCTGTTATTTCCACCCGCTTAACTTTGCAGTTCTCTTGACTTCATGTTTTTCTCTGCTTGCCTCGTCTTCGCATTCCACCCCTTGCTTACCACTATTTGCTTTTATGTAACCATCAGTTTTCTGCAAGTTTTCTGCATGCGTTGTTCTCTCAATGTTTGTGGCCACATTTTTTGCAAGATGAGTATTTTTAGTTTTGTTTGTATTTTCTGTATTCATCATTTTTTAATTAGTACGGCATACATACTCGCTATATGATGAACATATCGGTATCATTTCGAATTTTCTCCGTTTGATGCGTACCCGGTATAAGGTTGAATTATTTAACCGCTTGACTGCGAGGATTTCTGTTATTTTATTACTTCCCTCTCCAGATTATTTAATTTTGTAGGGATGTTTAGATCCGGTAGAGTTAGTTGCAACCTTAAACTCCTTCAGTATTAGAGGCCCTTCCCAAGTTGGAAAAAGAATTGTCTTGAAATGGAAAGAATAAAATACACATTACATTCCGTGACTGAAGTTTTAATCTTTTAGCAAGGACAGCGTCGTCTGAGTTTATCGTATATAAAACCACTGAATCCCATGACAGTGAAAGGTTTAATCGAGATGTTATTTGACCCAATACTTCTGTTTCCTCTAGCTTAAAAAATAATAAATAAAGTTTCAAAAAATACTAAGGCGAAAACTGGCTAATGGATATGAGACATGGAGGTTGCTATAAAAGACAGAGAACGAGTGAAAGACATGGTACCTTGAGGAGTGTAGGTGGAGTTACCTGAGGAGTGCATATAGAGTTACCTGGGAGTGTAGGTGGAGTTACCTCAGGAGCGCATGTAGAGTTATCTGAGGAGTGTAGGTGGAGTTACCTGAAGAGTGTAGGTGGAGTTACCAGAGGAGTGTAGGTGGAGGTACCTGAGGAGTGTAGGTGGAGTTACCTGAGGAGTGTAGGTGGAGTTACCTGAGGAGTGCATGTGGAGTTAACTGAGGAGGGCATGTGGAGTTACCTGAGGAGTGCGTGTGGATTTACCTCGGGAGTGCGTGTGGAGTTACCTGAGGAGTGCATGTGGAGTTACCTGAGGAGTGCATGTGGAGTTACCTGAGGAGTGCATGTGAAGTTACCTGCACATATGAACAAGTGCATAATGAACAGCGAACACAAGTACTCTGACGTGCAATTATAAAGCGCCCAATACAGCTAATATAACAGTGAATATGCGGGTCAGGGACAGTGAATTTAAACCCCATGGACACTGGATATAAACCCCTGGGCAGTGAATATGATAAACCCCCTAGACAGTGTATATGACCCCTTCCCCAATGAAAATGATGGCCAGGGAGGGAGACTGTAGACGTGGAACATGACTATTTTGGACTGGTCGCCTAGGTAAACAAGGCAAGGAGGAGAGGGTGAGAGAAGGAAGGAAAAGAGGGTGGGGAAGAAAGAAGAGACGAGGAGGGGGAAAAGGGAGGTAGGGAGGAAAAGAGTAAGAAAAGGGGAGGGAAGGAGAGGACTAGTGTGGGGAAGGAAAAGGAAGAGATGAGGAGGACGGAAATGAGAGAGGGGAAGAAGAAGGGGGAGGAAGAAACGAGGAGGAGGAGGAAATCGTTTTTTTTTCCCAGGAGTGTTCATTTGTTACTCCCGCACGAAACCTATCGACTACACGAGGATCATTAAGGCAGAAGGAGGGATGAGTTATAGAGATGGGGGAAAGGAGGGACGAGGAGGAATGGAGATAAGTTAGTGACGAAGGAAAGGAAGAAAAGGTAAACAGAGAAGGATGGATGGGAGGAAGAGGACATGAAGTAAGCTGGAAGGGAAGGGATGAGAAGAAGAGGTGAAGAAGAGGGATGAGGGTAAGGAGCAAGAGTAACGGGGAGGGACAAAGGTAACGCGCAAGGAAAAGGGATGAGAGGGAGAGGTGAGGGAAAGGGGAAAGGGTGAGTGTGAAGGTGGAGATAAACTTGGGAGGCAACAGCCGCTGATGAAGCCTCTGCCACTGTAAGCAAACGCAACCACACCACCAGACTCAACCACACGCACGCAGACTAAACCAAAAGCATGCACACTCACACTCCTCGACCAGACTTATCTAAACTTATCCATACTCAGCTTAACTCGGTCGGCCAGACTATACTCGCCCAGACTCAGCTAGACAGCCAGATTCATTCAAACTCAAATGAACTAATCCAAACTAATCAAGCTTATCCATACTAAAGCAGACGAATAAATCCATCCAGTTTCACACTGATTCATTCAAAATCAACCATATTAAAACTCAAGAGATCCAAACTCAACCAGACCAAAAGAAATTCATTCAGTCTCCTCCAGACTCAAGTTCATACTGTCAACTCAGACGGACAAACTAACACTGATCCAGACATAGCCAAACTTCAGTTCACACTAATCGTAGACTCAGCCAAACTCAGACATAAAAATCCAAACTCAGTCTGACACAAATATACCCATCCAGTCTCAACCAGGCTCATCCAAGTTCAGTAACACTCCAGCTTAGACTTCTAAATTCAGCCAAATAATATATAACACTCAGAACCACTCAGAAATGTTCAGCCATACTGTCATACTTAGCCTATAACCCTCAGTCAAACCTTTGGCTGTGAAATACGAGCTCTTTATTTTATTCCATCAAACGTTAGACGATTTTATTTACCTGAGAGAAATCTACCGACTAAAAAAAAAACATTACGCCGGCCCAACGTCTTGGACGAAAAATGAAGGCTGCATTTTATTACAGCTGAGACCAGACGATTTTGTTGAGCTCAGGGCCACCTACTGTGAGTAAAGAGTTTAATGTTTGTTGAAATTCGGGTTACTACCCATTCCTTACAAGACGGAATTGTCCCGTATTGAGGAATGAAATGTTACGTTCCATTTTGAACCCATGAAGAACGCCATTTGCTCCGTATTTGCCCCTCTGAGTGATCAACGTCAGTTTTACTCCACATAAATCTTGGTTAGGGTATTATTCAGTCAGCCATAATCCCATACTACAAAGCAATAAACAAATGACAGCCTTGCAGTGTCAAATCAGGATATGTAAGTGTGTTGTGCGAGTTGGGTATGCCTTTTTTTTTTTTCTTGAAAAGATCGGATTTGTTGCAGGCATGCACCTGTAGGTATCTGCACTATGGCTATGGATGAATAGGACACTAAAATCTTATGTTCTTTTTATAATTTGATGATATTTACCTCCCCCTCCTGCCTACATGACGTTCCATATTATTTTTCAGAGGTGGAGGTGGCAGCCCTGCGTTACAGTGGACCAGGCCGATCCTTCTCCATGTTTGTAGGTATGTCTGGAAATTCTCTCTTTGTCGCAGTGAACGGTATAATTAGAAAAGAAATTATTTCTTGTTCTCTGAGGTTGTTGTACCGCTATTACCAAAACGTATTCTCTCTCTCTCTCTCTCTCTCTCTCTCTCTCTCTCTCTCTCTCTCTCTCTCTCTCTCTCTCTCTTGCCTTATTATTGTGTTATAAAAAAATAAATTGAAAGTATTTTTTCTCATAATAATATCAGATCACCTGTACAAAAGGGGGGGGGGGAACAGTAAAGTCTGCATAATCTTTGTATCTATGTAGCTGTGTGTAACTCGCTCATGTATCAGACTCTGGGTAAGGATTTGTTGCTAAGCAGTCCTTTCCATGTCCTCACTTGAGCACTGATACCGAATCTCTGAATATTGAGATATGCTAGGACTACAGTATTTCGTTTTGGACTAGTGTGATGGTATTAGTGGGAGTGTTTTGATGAGGTGTTGGTCGATGCAGAGATGATGATGATGATGATGAGGAGGAGGAGGAGGAGGATAACGGAATATGGAGGAGGAGGTGGATAATGGTGATGGCGGTGGATGTTGGAGCAGAGCAATTAAAAACATCTCACTGTAAACAGTCACCTGTAGCCAACTCCAATACGATAAGGACCTTCATTTTATTCTTCCGCCAGATTCTTTTCCACACAGATCCCTCGTTCTGAAAAAGGTTTAGTGAGCCAGAAAAGAGAGATAAACACTGAGTCTGAGGAGATAACGCAAAAGGTCGAGTATATATTCTGTTTACGTGATGCGCCTAAATGTTTGGGGCGATGGGGAAGGTGAGTTTGCTTGCCTTCCCTGTGTGTGGCAGCTGGGGCGGTGGTAAGAGTGGTGTCAGGTAGTGTATTAGTGATTGGGTGATTACAGACTATTTACCACAACCACCTGTCCCTCATACATCCCACCAGCACCACCCCCATCCGTTGTCTAATACCCACTACATCCACCAAAATGTCTGACACACACACACACACACACACACACACACACACACACACACACACACACACACACACACACACACACACACACACGTATTGCTTCCCTTTAGTGTGAGCACTGTCTGATAGTCTGCCACCTACACCAACCCTGCCTGCTACACTACTCTCTACACCCACCTCACACACACACACCTGCTTTCCGTTTTAATTTGTATGCCATCTGGATCGGTGTTAAACAGTGGTAATATCAGCCCGGGTGTTAATAATGATCATGTGGTTAGTTTTACACACCATCATCACCACCATCACCTGTCTCTCCACCACCTGCCATTAACACCT
>JAGKTI010016766.1:705-19130 GCA_018397915.1 Birgus latro
TGGATTCCGGGACATGTTGGGATTGTTGGCAATGAGCGGGCAGACGCAGCTGCACGCTACGCTTGCTCTCTTCCGGAGGTGACATTTCAGCTTAGTCCCAGTACCACGCATATTCTTAGAACAGTTAAAAACACTATTGGTCGGCTTACCCGGGAAGACCATCAACTTTGCATCTCTGAGGGCTCGCGATCGGCTCAGTGGTATGCCACTGCCACATCTTACACTCCTCTATTGCCTCCACCGGGACTGCCCAATTATTTAATGGTGAGGCTCCGAAGACTGCATCTGGGGTTCCTCTGCTACAAGCAAATTGCTTCTGTGGAGCCTGACCCATGTCCCCATTGCATGGACAGATCTGAAGAGCCTCTCCTCCATTATCTACTTCATTGCCCAGCCACTGCCTTGCTAAGATCTCGCCTTAATCCGAGATTTGCTAGGTTGGGGGACGACCTTTCTGATGCTGCTGGCGTTGTCGCCAATACACCTTTCTCCATCTTACTCTCAACGGTTAGGGACTTCCCACCTCCTCGATAATTGTGCAGGCGCACGTGTAGCGCATCACTGACGGGCTCTTAGTTTGCCCGTGCCCCACAGTTTGTGGGACAAATATCACAAAAAAAAAATAAGATTAAGAAACACACACCACAAAGCCAGCCAGAAGACAGGGTGTGTGTGCTGGGCAGTCCCCAGGCCCTGTTTCCTCCACTTACTATTTATTAATCAGCCAACACACCACTGACCGGGCTAATGTATGGCCCGGTTCCCTCTATAGGAGGAATGAATCTATAACTAACTAACTAAGATTAAGAGTATGTGTGTGTGGTTGTGCGTATGTGTGTTTTGGCTGAGTCATTCTGTTTACAGTTCTAAAAGGGATAAGTATAGTTGTTCCTTGAGATATTTACAGCAAGACTGAATGTCACGAACGAGTTGCTTAATATCACGTTAGCCGTGCTTTGCATGAGAGAGAGAGAGAGAGAGAGAGAGAGAGAGAGAGAGTATAAAAAGAATTAATAGAAATCGATCCTACATATTCATTAACAATAGGTGTACGGCATGCTTGCACTAATTTGGAGTCAGATGAATTGTTTCTGAGACCCACAGCCGATCACAACTTTAGAAGCTAACTGAATGAATTTCATGCTTTGTTACTACATGGTAGGTGGGGGCGCTCACCATCCACTCTCGATGTAGTGCTGCTTTCGGGTGTCTGCCCTTTCCTTTCCTCTATCCTTTTTTCCTTCCATCCTTTTCTGTCTTTCCTTCATTCTTTCCTCGTCCTTCTGCCTACGGGTGACTTTACACTCCCTCTTCTGCCGTTCTTTCTTTCATTCTTTCCTCTTCCTTCGCTGTGGGTGACTACACTAAGTGACAAGCCAAATGGTTTCCTGTACACCAGGAAACTATTTGCTACGCTGGGTGGTAACCACATAACCAAATTTTGGCGCCTGGTGGTTTAGTGGGTAATTACGGCGTTCCAATCGGACTGAGCCGGTGAAAGGTTATATCCAAGGGATGGTTGGGTTTATTGCTCACATAATGCCATTCAGGGATGAGTGAGGTTGGTCATTCTCATCTTAAATGTCAGGACCAACTTGCCTAGCCCCGGGCTCCTACGCTGCTAATGGAGCAACGTAGGATTGGATGACGGATGGATGGATGATTACATTAGTATACGGCCATGGAACAGATATTGTTTTTTGTTTTATATTTACTTCCATTATCACAGTGCACCAGGGCGCCTCTTACTTAAGAATAATCTATCTACCTATCTATCTATTGCTAGAAGCCTCAATTCCGTAAGGGGTGGCCGCAAACAAATCGCCTCCATGTCGCCCTGTCCCCTGCTATTTCACTGCCCTCCCTCCAGCTCACACCCTCGTCTCTCATATACCTCTCCACTCCATCACTCCATCTCATCCTCGGCCTCTCCCGCCCTCTCCCAGCCTCCACCTCACTCACATACACTCTCCTCGTCAGTCTCTCACTCTCCATCCTCTCCACATAGCCAAATCACCTCATTGTATTTTTTCTAACACTTTCTGTTATATCCAAATCCACACCACAACGCTCCTTCATTTCCTTATTTGTCAATCTGTCTCTCCATGTGACGCCACATTCTCCTCTCAAATAACTCACTTCCACTGCTCTCACTCTTGACTTGTGTCCTTCCTGCAAGGTCTAAGCTTCACTTTCATAAGTTAGAGTTGGCATCACAATACTATCATCCAGCGACTTTTTTACTGCCATGCATGGTAGGTGAGAGTACTCACCGTCCACTCACTCGATGTAGTGCTGCTCTCAGGTTTCTGCCCTTTCCTCTCATCCATCCTTCTTTCCCTCCATCCTCTTCTGTCTTTCTTTCCTTCATTCTTTCCTCGTACTTCTGCCTACAGGTGACTGTACACTCCCTCCTCTGTCTTACTTTCTCTCATTCTTTCCTCTTCCTTCTGCTTGTGGGTGGCTCTACACTGAGTGACAAGCCAAATGGTTTCCTGTACACCAGGAAACAATTTACTAGCTGGGTGGTAACCATATAACCAAATTTTGGCACCTGGTGGTTTAGTGGGTAATTAAGGCGCTCCAATCGGATTGATCCGGTGAAGATTTATATATATCCAAGGGGTGATTGGGGTTTACTGCTCACGACTCGAGGATGAATGAGGCTGGTCACTCTCATCTAAAATGTCAGGACCAACTTGCCTAGTCCCGGGTTCCTACGCTCCTCATGTGGCGACATAGGATTGGATGATGGATGGATGGATGGCTTATTTCCCAATTTCTTATCACTGCTTGCAAAGAACCAGCAACCTTTCTTGTTATGTCCTCTCAAGCACTTCACCCTCTAATCATCCATCCATACTCATCACACTACACAAGTACTTAAATGCACTCACATTTTCCATTTCCTCATCATCCAGCCTCACTGTACGTTCAGTGACATAATTTGTTTCGAAGTTCATAACTTTACTCTTTCCTACATTCACTTTTATATTCCGATTCTTAGACACTCTCCCAAACTCATTCACCAAGCCTTGCAGTTCCCTTTTGTCTTCACTATTATCTGCAAACAACAATCCAGAAAATTTCTAAACATTGCCCTCTCTCATAAAGGCCACTCCAGCATCCACTCCTCTATCTTGTATCTCTTTATAACCCCATCCATATACAGATTAAACAACCATTGAGACATGACACATCCCTGTTTCAATCCAACATTCAGATAGAAATATTCATTCAGTTCACTATCCGCATGCACTGCAGCCTTAGCGCCCTTATACATATCCGTTGCGGCTTTCAACAGCTTCCCACTTACTCCATATATTCATAATAATTTCCGCATTCCTTGTTTATCCACTCTGTCATATGCTTTCTCCAAATCCATGAAGGCCGCATACAACTTCTTTCCCTTCTTTAGAATCTTTCCTTTGAAGGACATAAGGATGAATATCTGATGTACACAATCTCTTCCCTTCCTAAAATCTCCCTGTCTTTCTCCAATTAATTCCTCTTTTATTTCCCAAACTCTGTCAATAAGCGTCCTACCGTATACTTTGTTCTACCGTATACTTTGTCCTATTACACTAAGAAGACAAATGCCTGTATGATTACCACACATTTTTTTTGTCTCCTTTTCCTTTGTACTGGAAAATAATTAAACCTGACTTCCAGTCCCACGGGACTCTACCCTCCTTCCAGGCCAGTCTGCATATCGTCCACATTCATTCTACTACCGTCTCTCCCCCATGCATCAGCATTTTACCATGCACTCCATCAATTCCTGGAGCATCCCCATTTTGACTTTCTTCACTTCTTCCACTACTTCCATCCTACTGATCCCTCCCTCCCTTCACATCTCCCTCCTTCTCCCACATTGCATTCATTTTCTATGTTTAACACTTTCTTAAAGTGTTCTTTCCATCTGCTCACTTTTTCTCTGTTCTCCACAATCAATCTACCATTTTTATCCTTTACTATCACCGTCTAACTAATTTACCTCCTTCCAGAACATTTGTTTTACATTCCGTCAACTTTACATTCAAATTCCTTCCAATTTCCTCATTCACTCTCTTCTTACTCTCACTTACTAATCTTTTCACCTCTCTTTTCCTCTCTCTATGTAAACTCTCTTCCATCTCTCAACTTCCTTCATGTCTCAGCTTCCCTTCCACTCACTATATGATTTCTTCTTTTGTGCCCCAGCTTGCCTTCCCTCTTGATTCCACCATGCTGTTCTTTGCACCTCTCCACCACACGCACTAGCTAAAATGCTGCGCGGATTTCTTCTGTGAAAATCTTGCAAACATCTTCCACTTCCCCCATCTGCTCCAAATCATGTTTACCCAATCACTCCTCCACTTCTCTTTTGTATTCTGCCTTTTCTCCATCCTCTTGCAACCTTTCTACCCTCCTTCTGTGGACTACTTCCTCCTGTCCTTCCTTCCTTTTATTCCTCCATTGCTTTTGAACCTTGACTTTCTCCACGACAGAAAGTAGACTCCCCCAACCTCTGTATGCTCTTGCATCCATTACATACCTTCTTATTCTGCCATCCACACACATATAATCACATACTGCCTTCCATTCATTCAGTACACCACTCATCCTTCTCATCACTCGCCAAATACAATCAATCTCTGCATTGATCATAGATAACTGGGAACACTGCATTCTTCCTTACAAATATCTGTGCAATGATGAAATAACACGTCTTAGAATACACTATTTATATAGTTTTTATTGTTTTGTATGTACACTGCATATTTTGCTTTCATTTGCCTTTATGTACATCTTTTATCATGACATGGTGTGGGGCAACACCTGAAATTATTCCTGGATCTGCCGCTAAAATAAACGTGTACAATCACAGTACTTCAAACCTCAGCTGGAGCAAATGGAGTTACATAACACACCAATTGATTATGTTCATTTTTTATGTACAGTGATTACTCCGATTTATCAACCACACTTTCACTTTTCCTCTTAAGATTAACTGAATAGGAATCTTAAATCTATACTCCACAGATACTGATCAGCGTAGGTCTGACCATGTGGGTGGTGCGACTGGCTAAGGCGGAACTCAACAAAACCATGGCAGCTCAGCTTGGAGTCGGAGAACCAGGTATTCACAAACTTTTTTTTCTATTAATTTTAGGTGTATAGACTGTGCAGGATACAGTGCAGAACACTTAACAATCAGACAACAGTGAATATTACAGTGTAAAAAACGACCAAATATTTTTATTTTCATTTTTTTTTACCATATTTTTTGTTATCATCAAATAGCTGTGCTCGTTAGCTTTGTTCAGTGGTACATCTGGATTGCCAGGCCTGGTCCTGTCCATAGACTAGTGGTGAGTCAGCATATGACTTATGAAGTTAGGTGAGGGCTTATCTTCCGCCCCCGTAAAGCTTTCACCGCCACGAAAATAAAGAGGGAAATGGATGAGATTCAACTGGTCTTGGCTGATTCTGTTCCAGGTCTTTTGCTTGGGGCTTTCTCCTCACGGACTTGAAGGGCAGGCCTCTCGTCATAGGTCGTTTAGTGGCCCTACCAGACTGGCATAGTTATGAAGGTTGTTGGGTAAAGCCTGGTCCCCAACAACCAGGTATAGTGGGAAGGGACCCTTAACTTTCATATTGTTTTTAGTGGACGTCGAGGTAGAGCAAAGGACACACGAGTCCGAAATTCTACACACGGGTTTAACCTTCAGAGGTCACTTCGACTTGATGCTTGGGACGTACTAAGTCTCTTAGAGGACGACCGACTACACTGGTTGTAACGAGAGTAGGGCGGCTGGGGGTCGGTATAGATGCACTCTCAGGCAGTTCTCCTGATCATGGCAAGATTTGTAGTGACAGCTGCACATACCACTTCTCTGGCTGTGATAATGGTATACATCAACAAGGGCGTTGCTGAGGCAATTTCTAATTACTTTACCTCTTTTGTTGGCAGAGTTACTTGAACTGATGAGCGCATACTGCTGCTGAAGTTGAAGCACACTTTGGGCTTTATATCTCTTACTGGAGTGTATGCTTATGCTAAGTACAGAAGTTTAGAAGCCAAGATGAAGTAAAGTGGAGGGGCCTGAGACTTTAACAAAGGTGTCTCGAGTTCGACCCTCGTTTCACTTTGGGGGAGGCGGTGGCTGAATAGGTAGAGGCGTCATGTAGTCCTAATGGACCCAGATTCGAATCCTGACTGGGGCAGGGAACAGTTTAAGGATTTGAATGTCATAAAAGCAGACTTTCCTGATCCACCAGAAGACCCGCCGACATGTAGAAATACCCCCCTAATACCAATACACCAGTCCTGTATGAGACAGCCCTAGCATGTATTCAGTATGAAAGGTGGGTGTTAGCGCCAAAGTGGTGACATGTGTAGGTGTAGGAGAACTACTGGGCCTTGGGATAGGCCACTGCCCCCGAGAAATAGGCCCTGAAGCCTTTGCCCAGAGTCTGCACATTAAAAAAAAAAAGTGAGTGATCTCGATGAGAAACAATTGTTGTAACCCAAACCCAACATAGTTATGGAGCAGTGCCTAATAGCTTGATACGCCAGTGATCTTGGGCGATTTCAGCGCATTTACTGACACTGATAGGGAAGCTTCGAGGAATGTGTAGGTTCCCATATCTCTGGAACCAGGAATACCAATAATTCTTTCCTTCAGAATATTGAAAAATCACATAAGATGAGAGTTCCTGGGTACTGGTTCCAGTTGCCTGATAATCACCACTGGACTTGATATTCCAGGGTCGGAGTGGTTGCTAAGAAGGTTGACCACATCCTTGTATGTATATGGTGGAGGATCCTTCAGAACTGTAGGGCTTCATCTATGCAATGTTCTTACTTGCTGGTCACGGATTTGTTGCTACTCTTCAGCTGCCGAATAAAACTAAGAGAATTTGAAGAAGCCAGGGATGAGGAGTTTGATTTTGAGTATGCAATAACAGTCTCGAATCAGATAGAAATGCTCATTGCGGTTTAGGACTCTGTTGAACGATGGGTTACCTCCAGCATGTTACTCTGGAAGTAGCTGGTGAGTATGTTGGAAATCAGCCACTGACAGCAGCTTATGAGAATAATGCTGCCAGACTGTCTGAGGATCGGGAGCAGCACAAACTTTCTCTTCTGTGACAAGAGTTTCTTTGAGGAGGGACAAGGAGAAGAATGTCAGGGAAATCACTTAGGAGGTGGAGGGAGTTGTTTTCATACCAGTGACCTTCATCCATCTTATCTAGCCCTGAAGAAACTACACTCCAAGTCCACCGCCCTGGTTACCTGATCAAACAACAGATGGACAGCGTGTGTTGGAGGAGGGTGACTGTAGGGTTCATTGGGCTAAGTTCTTTAAATTCTGACTATGGCAGAGCTCTGCAGTGGAGAGTTTCCGATGGCTGGCGTGTATCCACCTTGGGAAGGCAGCAGCTAGGTTGGAAAGTGGTAAAGCGGTTGTGTGTGTGGCATCATCATGGATCTGACCCAAGCTGGAGGCGAGACTATGATCCGAAGGTTTTCATGGAAACAGTCTGGCGTTCTGTTAACATTCCTCTACCAGGACAGGAGGTTTGATAGTCCCTGTCTGGAAAGGGAAAGATCAGTGTGCTTGAAGTAATTACTGAGGTGTGTGCTTGGAAAGGTTCTTGCTCAGGAGCTTTTTGAGGCAATCCTTGGCCATTTCATGAAGTTTCAAAAGCCTGAGCAGTTCGGGTTCATGCCCAGAAAGTCTTCAGTTGAAAGGATCCCAGCACTTCAAGTTCTCGTGCAACGCTGACGTGATTTTTGAGAAGGACTTCGAGCACCTGATGTCAGTCTGAAGAGGCTGTTTGGTACAGTTAATCGGGAGGCCCTGTGGGAAATCCTGCAACTCCATAGGGTACCCGCAGGGATCACCTGACTCAGAATTGGCCAATATTCAAACAAGGAATTTAATTCTAGAGTAAACAGGGATATGTTCTTGCCTCCTCACTTTCCAGCACGTTTGGTTTGGGTGCTGGGACTGGCTGTGAGTCGCAGTAAATGTGTATATAAGTGGCAGATTTATAATTACAGACCTTGATGTTCTTGCTGATGCAATTATCTAGTGGAGTTACTGGAGACGCTATGAAATGCTCTTGAGGCACTTCCCAACGAGATGAGGCTACTGGGACTAAGGATGTTTTGGGCTAAGTCAGGCATTTGGTGGCTTGTTGGATGAACCAATACAGTCTGTTCAACCATGGGGTAAGGATATAGAGGTTATAGAAAGTATCACTTTATCTTGGTAGTATGACTCTTAACAATATAAGGCAAACGGTTATATGTCCTGTAGCACTGGTCTGGCATATGGTGTTTTGGTTTTAGACACCCTGAGTATTTGGAATTGTCGTTATTTGTGTAGAAGGACGAAGCTTTGCATCGACAAGGCGCCAGTTCTCCCTGTCTTACTTTCTGTTGTAAGACACGGACACTTGACAGTACCTTGGAGCAGTGAACTGACTCCTTTGGTACTAAATGCCTCTGCAGGATCATGAGATATCGCTAGTATGATGCAGTGCGTAAATAGCAATTACTCCGTGAAACTGACTCGATGTCTATTACCTACCTAGTTCGGTAACACCAGCTTCAGTATTATAGTCTGCTATCGGAAAGCCAGGCTGAAGTGGAGAAGACTAAGCGGAAAACCACAAATCTTATTGCTGGAACAGGTCGTTTGTTCTTATCGGGAGTTACTTGGGGGAGGATTAATCTTTGCCTGGTGGAGCCGGAAGATGAATGAGGCGAGTCACTACTACAGGGTTAATCTTGGGTGACTGAGAGGGTGAATAATTGACAAAGATTCTTTTTTTTCCTTTTTTGGTTTCTGTATCCTACTTCACCCCATTTCTAAGATGGGAATATGGGTAAAGGTGGTGATGATGATGATGATGATGATGATGAAATATTTATTAGATCCTTTATGGCCTGTTCCCCAGATGTTGGGATGATGATGATGACTATGGTGATACTGGAGATAAGGATAACATATGGGCTGATGAAAAGCTGACTGAGATCCTTTTTGAATACTACCCAGCCAATGTTGGTTCAACATAAGGGTTGAGAGGAGGAGGATGATTAAATATTTACAAGACCATTCACGACTACTTTCCCAGAAGATGTTGAGATAATGATGTTGATGCTTTACAAGATCATTTATGACTACTTTCCCAGCAGACGTAGGAGCGATGAGTTGATTTTTTTTTTCAGAAGATGAATAGAGGAAGGAAAAACAAATAAAAAAAATCTTTCCATACACCAGATTACAAGTGTCCTCCACTCAGAGGAAATCTGGAACTGTTGGACTTGAACTACTGTAGATTGAAGGTTGTGGAGATTCCCTTCTGAGGAAGCGAATTCCAGATGCTGTTCAGGGAATAAATGAATTCTGATAGTCATAAATTTTTCAATCCGGAAGTGTGACAGTCCAGTTATGAGCGCTACCAGTTGCCTGTGTAGCACGAGGGAAGGCGTGGAGAGGTACACCATAGATGCAACTTCATCTGGGCATTTGCCATAAAAGATCTTGTAAAACAGTGCGAGAGAGACAACATTTCGTCTTACTTATGGGGGAGGTGGTTCATTTATAAATGCTAGGTTTTTAATCATTCTTATATTTTCGTTCTGAATTTTGTCCACTTGTTTTAGTGTAACGTATCCACATCCACTCCAGTATTGGAACTGAAAGTGCACATGGCACCTGTAAATTATAGCAACCTGCTCGTCAGCGAAGAAGTTACAGATTCTGTACAATAATCCAAGTTTCTTTGAGGCGGCTTTAGCAAGTGATCTAACGTGAGTGGTCCAACTGAGGCTACTGTTTGGCCGAACCATCGAGAAGTTCAGTACTTTTAGATATAGAAATATTGGTTGTGTTACTCGTCCAACACCGCCACAGGTTCCAATAGCAGCAGTTCAGTATAGGAAAGAGGTCGCCCAGTGAGTCGTTTCTCGTAGGGTCAGCCTTTGAATGTACACAAGATCAACTTAGGTGTCGTAATAACACAGACTTTTCGTGATCGTAGTCTTTATGTTCCAAGTAATTACACTGTCTGCTTGCCAACTAAACTTAATAAATTTCACAAGCACCAGAGCTACACCAATTTCACAAGTGCCATTAGTGAACTGACTGACTGTACTCTCTCCCCCATCCATTTAATTTTATAACCTTCCTTGCTGCTCGAACATGCTAGGTACTCCTAGCAGCAACAGAGTTCTAAGTCAGAGACATCCAAAATATTCCAGTGCTTCCACACATTTCGTAGCACTGTAAATGCTTTAGCACACACAGTGAAATTAAATATGAATATTACATGATTTAACAAGCACTCATCGAAATAAAACATAACAAAAATAAAAATTAACACATAACTTTACAAAATACCTCCGCTTCCATCAGCAGGGTACCTGACAACTCCGAGTAGCAACTAAAAATGCAAGAATTATCCGCAATTTTCCACGACCACCTAGCTAGTGCTCCTGCTTCTGAACAGTTGCATTAGTAAATTGGATATATTTGTTTTTGTTTTTTCTTGTACTGAGACAATGTCATTTGTCCCCATTCATTTATCCTAGATAATGCATGATTTAAGGAGACTATTAAACTTTGTAAATGTGTGTTTAAATGTGAAGGAACTGTGAAGCGTTGAGTCATCTAGCCTACATGTGAGTGAATAGGATTATGGGTAACAGATAAGAGATCATTAATATGAACGAAGAACAGGGTTGGAGTGACGACTGATCCTAGTGGAACACAGGCATTAACTGAGTGGAAATTGGAATATAAACCATCTGCCTTTACTCTTATCATTCTGTAGCTGCGATATGAGGAAAACAGTGAGACAAAATATGATAGGCTCTAGCAAGGGAGTTGGGTTACTAGGGAACGGTGCCACACTCTGTCAAAAGTTTTAGAATTATCGAGCTACTGCAAGGGTTTCTCTATGGTGCTCAGTTGACTGAAGGATGGTATGAGTAATGAGACTGAGTACATCAACAATAAATCTTTCGCGGCGAAAACCATACTGTCTATCAGTAATTAAGTTGTTGGATTCAAGATTTAACAATGTGCTTATTAATGACCGTCTCAAATACTTACCAAGAGAAGATGTGGCAGCTATTGGACTGTAATCAGAGGAATCAGATAAGCTTCCTTTCTTCGGAACTTGGTGGATATTGGCTTCTTTCCACAAATTAGGAAAGTAAGTATGCATAGTCTGAATAATTTATCTAGAACAGGAGCAAATACTGGGAAACACTTTTTCTAAACTGTTGGAGGAATTCCATCTGGACCTGGAGTTTTGTTGGTTGGTATATTGTCTAAAATAGATTTAACGTATCTAGGCTGCATATTTGGTGGAGCAATTTCGGAGGAGTCAAGGTCTAGTGCAGGAAAGCTCTGACTGACTTCCTCTAAAGTAGAATTTCTGTCAAACGTAGTGACAATAATGTTGACTTTTCCACGAGGGTTATTTAAAGTATATCCTTCTTAAAGTTTTGTGGGGGAATGGGTTATGATGAGGATGATGATGGTTAAAAATTTATATGACATCAGTACTTTCCCAGCAGACGTAGGGATGATGATGATCAGTGATGATGATGATGTTATTGATGGTGAAACGTGACGACTTCCACAGGAGATGTGGGTTCGTCTTCCAGCAGCAGCCCCCCTACCCCGTCAACCAGCCACAGCCCCATGATCCCCTCCCCCCTCACCCTCTCCACGCCGCTCCGGCAGTCCCCACAACGACAACACTCGTCCCACTCCAGTACATCAGGTGAGACATGGGACCACATGCTTGAACCTTTACTGCAAAGTGAAATGCAAGCTGTTAATTATGAAAGGTCCTGTAACACGTGACGAAGAGAGAACGTGTTTCGAGGTAACATTCCTGCACTTTGCGTGTGAGATGCAGGCTGACCATACGTATTAACCACAAACATATAACTGACCATAATAAGATTAAGAGCCTGCACTGCATTTCATGAGATACGGTTTAAGCACATGCCCATAGAGTCGTATAATGAGTGGCTTTGGTGACTTCGAAACACCTCTGCCTAAGCGACAACTTTGCAGCTTACACTTCAGTATCGTCATGTTACGACACAAAGTAAGTCGATGATTAAACGATCATAATAGTGTACAAGTTAAGGTGTGAGGTGCAAAATGAATTACTTCCCTATACCAATACATGAGGTGAGGCAAAGGTGGGGGGGGGAGGGGGAAGTTGTTAGTGATTTTGTAGAGAGGAAAAACAAAAATATGTATCTTAAGTCATACAGCTATACTCCAAATCCTGTCTCACACACCCTACAATCAGGGACAAAAGATGATCTACTATTTCGCTGCGTCTATTTCACATTTAAAGTTTAGTTCGTCACCTTTCTTCATGACGCAGTCACAAAAACATGGGCCAAGTTTTATCAAAGCCCCACACTCCTTAGGAATACTCAAGTCCTTGTGAATGCTCCTAAACTTGAGAGAAATCCTAAGAGCTATTTACGAAAGCTGGCAAGCGCTTTGGCTTTTCACAGCTGATAACCCCAGACAGGAGTGGTGGACCGCTGTAGCAGGACTTAGGAGTTTCTCACAGGCACTAGAGGAAGCAAGATGATCGACCAGCAACAGCTCTCAGTCAGTCATCCTTGCCATTTTCGTCTTCGTAGATTATAGATTCGATCGTGTTGACCTCATATGACTGATTTAGTTCGACTGTGCATCGCAACCGCACTGATAGGAATCAAACTGCACATATAAAAGTGGCTTTCACTATGAGAAAATTAACTACAGGGAAAGCGCAAAAGTGAGATGCTGAGGAGAGCTTTGCATACTCTGGAATGACCGAGTTGCAACCATTGTAATTTACGCACGCATACACATGCAGTGTATTTTCCGAGAGTGAGTGAGTGAATGAGGTGAGCTGGAATGAGATGAAATGAAGCAAGAAAAACTTTTGAGATTCGTAAGACTGATCTCACCGAATCTCAAGGATTTATATTAGCATTCTTTCTTTTCTTCTGCCATCACCACCAATAAACAAATTATCCTTACCTGTTCCAAACATAGTTTCATTTTCACACTCTTTGAAATTTGTATTATAAAAAACATAACTAAAATTCAGAACTGGTCCCAGCAGTCCCTAGAAAAAACTGCTTTGATACTGGCTCAAAATAATGCAACTGGCAACTCTTGAAATATTCATATTGGAAAATAAGTAGGCATAATTGTGGAATTATCGGTATGTAGGTTAACATATGCATATCAATGAGTTTATTTGTATTTCAGATTCAACAGTCATGTAAAATATCTGTCAGATAAGGCGAAATGGCGATTTAAAGGCAAAGCACATGTGCTAACAGTAGCACGTTTTCACACACAGTTGTGAGATGCTCCTCAGAGCGTTGATGAATAACTTCTAGGAACTTTTCACTACTGTGAGTGATTTGGAGGATGTGATTAGTTACTTGTGAAAAATCATGGAAACTATGATGAAATGAATTCGGATCCTTAATGTTAACAGTGACATCACTGACCCTCTTATGACTGACACAATTCCAGTACTGTATTGAAACCAACACCAAATAAGTTGATTCATCTGAATGAGGTGTTGTAGTCTCATAGCGATGACAGCTGTAGGGAAAGTCGTGATTACAATGGACAGATCTGCAGTTAGGGAAAAAAAATCTAAAACTTTATCTAGGCTATGTGTATTGGGAAAAGGGACGAAGAACAGTGAAATGGTCTGTTTCATAAAAAAAAAAAAAAGTGTAGTAGTTACAGTACAAACACACTGTCACGAGCAAATTTTCGCGTCAGATCCCTTGTCAACATTGTGTCCAGCCTCCTGTACGTCCTAGTTCTCCTTAAAATCGTAATGCAGTCTTCCTGTTATACTTTTTTATTATCTAATTGATTTTGCTGTCACATGAAAATATTTCCTGTATCACCTTCCATCGCAACAGCCAGCAGGGAAGTCTCGGCATATTGCGATATAACAACTAGGAAAAAAATAAAGAGTCTGGTTGTATTGTCCATTTTGAAGTACAGGACGACCACCTTTGAAATGACGTTCTGCATATCCCATTTTAACGAAGGTCTATCCGGTAATGGTATCTGGAGTTATGTTTCAGTAATCTGCAGCAGAATTTAGCCATCTGCTGAATAAATAATTTGGAGTTAGCTGGGATGAATACTAGTGTTCCAGCCATGAGAAAGTTAATGGTCCCCGAGTGGTCGACAGGCAAGAAATTTAAGCCATCTTTATGTTACGTCATGCTAAGGGCTGAATGTGCATGTTAGAATAAATGACTGTCTCAGCAAATGTTAGATTTCTTCAGATCCAAAAAAAAAAAAAAAAAAAAGTTCCGCACTTGAGTCACTTCTGTTTGTTACACTTTAGAAAGTAAATAAATGTTTTTTGTATTAAACATCTTATTCCAAATTCATATGTAACTGCAGTTTCATTCTTGCTGTGAACAAACGAGTTCATTAAAATTATGAAGGCTATCTAGTACTAAAACGGTCAATAAATGGTGCATCAAATCCCTCCAGATGGAAAATTTTCTCCTGGGCGGGAAAAAAAAAAATCGTCTGTATGTGGCTAGAACAATACTCGTATGATAATGGCGTCTTGTGGCTATAGGGGTTAATTGCGTTAGTCGTACTTCATAATGTCTTTTGGTTCATTTATTTTTAATTTTTTTGTATTTCTTTGTTTGCAGTGTCTCCAACTCCATCTCTGCCCCCGCCCCCTTCCTCCATACTGCAATTTTCGTCTCCTTCACCACCATCCTCACTGCCGGCCACCCTCACCCACACACCAGCCCACCCAACCTTCAGGGATCTGTGTCGTGAGGCGGTGGTGGGTAAGAGACGCCTGCGGGTACTAAGACGCCTCGGCAGACTCTTCCAACACCAGCAGGTTGCTCCTCTCCCATTGTTCCTAATCCACGGCCGTCAGGATTTAACACGGAAACCTGAAGACGCTCAGCAGGACCTGATTTGTGATGATGCTACACCAATGCTTCCAGTTCAAACCACCGTTGACTGTTGGCATGCCAGAGATGATCCACTCATATCTCTGCAGAACAACGATGTATTGCAAGATTTCTCGTCTGACAATGAATATGATATGAATAATAAAGTGAACGCTGCAATTGAAAAACTAAACGCAAATAATCAGCTCAGAGGTAATAAACAACCCCTATCTACTGTTTATTACGTTCAAGGAGATGGCGATCTGGAGGATGGAACATTTTGAATTTCTGCAGATTATTTTATATAAATACAGTATAGATGGACACGTCTTCAATAAAGAATACTCGTAAGACGTTCTGATTATGGGAAAGAAAGTGCATTCGTAAGCACACGAGTGAGCCATAATTTCTGCTCATCCTTTATCTCTCTCCTCAGGCTGTGATCAATTCATAGTCGGGGTTTCATGGTGAAGGAAAATGTGTTGTTGATAGGTCGAAGTTTTTCTAGACTAAGAACAACAGCGATATCATGAACTATTCCTCATGTGGCCTCGCAAAGTTTCGAGCCACCAGCTTATCAGTGGACAGGGATCTATTGTTGATGGTTTCGGGTTTTTCCAGACGATACGAGCAACATGTGTCACCGCAAACTGTACTTCGTGCAGTCTGATAAAGATTCAGCCTACTGTCTTAACAATGAACAATAGATCTTCCTTTGGTGTGAAACTTTAAATACGATGTCTGATGTCTATGTAGCCATGGGCAGGGGTAGGCGGTAAGCAGCGACTGAGGCATACGAATGCACATTTCCTGAGCATATAATCAAATGACATTAATGAATTATTAAAACTCGTTCTCAAACTGAAATATATATTTTTGGACTGACAGTGTTGATGCGCCAGTGTCTGCATACCCAAGTCAAGGAACAAACAACTGTCATTGCTGTTTAAACCCTCAGCAGTATGCGTGTCATATAATGTTATCACGGCTCTGCTACTTCGTTGCCAGTTTCCATTTTTGGCCTCCTCAACACAACGAGAATTATCAGAAAAATGTTCTTTGGAAAAGAGGTAGATATAACTAGTAATTGCCTGTTTCGTGTATCATGTTCTAAGTGTGACGAGGAAGACTGTTCCAATCACCCACCAACAGAATGAGCAGTTAACCATCACATGCCAACATTTGGTCCCTAATATCTATTGTCAATATTGCAAACTGTCTCCAGGACTCGTGTTTTTCCATTATATCACTGTGCCCGGATTAGGTCCACTACGGGACCGACTCTTTGCTAAGGAGGAAGAGTGGTAGCTTAAATTAACAATTTCAGACTGATTACGTATACTGTAATTATTCCTGCTAATTCTACACTATTTTCTTAGGCGTGGGAGAGGCCATTTATAGCGGCAGGGGTGGAAACGGTCTCCATTAATTCCTCACAACCAGATTCCTCTCCTCAAGCCGAATCAAACCCTCTGAAGACATCAAACATAAAATGAAAAATATCTGATTGAATTGATTGGACTGACTAACCAAATACAAATTTACAAAGGGTATACATTGTGAAGACATAGACCGTGAACGTAGAAATGTTGTAATTGTTGTGCCTTTGTGTGGCAGAGGTTGTATAATTGTCAGTAACTGTAAACTAACAGGGAGGAAAAAATTAATACGCAAACATATGAAAGGACGTACTGCCGATAACTACACCACACCTTCCCCACATCCTTGTTTATAGAACCCCAGACCCGGGCACACACAAACCAGAAGAAAAACGTACGGCAGTGTGATCCTGTGCTTTTGTGACGTGACGGTAAATGTACTGGAAGATGTTTTTAACGATATTCAAATGTTCAAAATCTTTCTCGTAAGTTATGTATTTAAACACAAGGTCCAATGACAATCAAGTAGACTGAACCCGTCGATCACGTAGCGCCTTACAAAGCAGCGTACGCTACTGATGATTATGAAATGACAGTGGCATGCCAGACAGTCATGACAGCAGAATTTTTTGCCGGTATGGCAAGTGCCTTCTGATATGACAACGCCAGGAGTACTTTTATTTATTTATTTTTTTTAGCACTTGATATTTAATAAACTTTACATCAGAGCCTCTCACCTCACAAAAGGGAAGGGAATAAAAATAACGGCCAGACCAGAAAATAAAGTCTTCCGTTAAGTGCAAGGCAAAAAAGGATTCCATTTTTGAGTTTTACTATGCTATATCTTCATTCAAGGAATGTTCTGCGAATTTAAGGAGGATGGGTCTACTTATTCTGTTGTCCAATTTCATTCCATTTTTGTGGCAAAATACTGTATTTCAGAGAAGGATCCAGCGACAGAGTCCTGGCAGCCTAACTCTCCCCTCCCCTCCTCTTTTTTTTTATGTCATTTTTTCTAGAGAAGAAAAAAAATCCTTTTGTTATTACAGAGTGGTGACAGACAACCTGCAAAAAGTAAAGAGAGTTACTGAAAAGTATAAATAACGCATGTTTCCCATTGCCATCTGATTTGAAGTTGACCCCACTTATAAAGCTTTGTTATCGGTAGATAAAGAAATAATGAACCTACCCAGCTGGTTCCGTTTCCAGACTTATTTACCACATATCCCAGTGAGAAGTCAATATGTCATGTTTCTGTTTTTTCCATTTCGAAACCTAGTCAGTCGTCCTATAGATGTAAATGGCAAACAAGCAGGGCATGGACTTACATGCAAACTTAGGATTACCTCCCGTAACTTTTTTATTTACAGGACGAACAAAAGATACAGGAATTATTCATTATCATTCTAGAGAAACAAACACCGGGTCATGACATTACTACCTCTCATTGCAGAAAAGTTTTTGTAGACAATAAGAGACACGAGAAGATTCTGCACTCCTCCTGAATTTTCAATAAGATCACACGTAGCTACGCCAGGGAGTGAAACGTAAGCATATGACCCTCGGTCCACTGCATAATTATGTAAGAAGCTGATATCAGGCTGTCTCATGGATGCTCATGTTATATCTTTCTGGTGCATGAGTCTAGGAGAGTAATCAGTACATCTGACTTTGATAATCTGCTAATGAAAATTAAACCGTTGTAACAGATCTGTCAGTACCAGCTGCGGTCTCATGCCCTCGGGTGACGATGAATGCACGAACCTAAAAGACAACCGGTTTACAGCTTACTGTTGAAAATGTGTTCGAAATACTTACTGGAATTCGAACAGTAAGATAATACATGTAGTAAAAGTGTGCATCAAGACGTGTGTTATTGCTCAAAAATGGTTTTTAAAACTGTGAAGCTAGAAGTCAGAGTGTTTGTTGTAAACCACTTTCAGTACACAAAATGTGAGTTAGAAAGTATCTTTTTGTAGCCCTCAAATTGCCAGGTTGCGAGTGTGGTTCAGGGCACACACACACACACACACACACACACACACACACACACA